>JAVSBS010008569.1:23647-39851 GCA_033124195.1 Coracias cyanogaster
AACCCCACCCCCCCCCAAAAAAAAAAAAAAAAAAAAACCAGAAAAACCAAGACATTTTAGTAGAGAAGGATTGGGTTCAAGCAGAAGGAAGAGGGAGGCTAGTGAAAAGGTTTAGAGGGAATCTGAAAGTGGAGGGAGTTGGTTGGGCACTCTGTTGTGGCAAAATAAAAGGAAAGTTTGAAAAGAAAAAGAAGGAGTTGGGTTGCTGGGAAATGGAAAAGAAGATAAGGAAGATAAGTATTCACAGACAAATAACTGTAAGCAAAAAATTTATAAAAGTATCAAGCCCTGTAAGGAATAGCAGAAGGCAAGGGGAAAAGGGCTAATAAGTTGGAAGGGCAAAAGGAAAAGGTTGAGGAGAAATGTAGTGGAAAATGAGGCAGCATATTTCAGGACTTTATGTTACGCGTATTGCTATAACTTGGAGTAACTGAGAGACAAATGTAAATTTGAATGACTGAATACATTCAGTAAATCTAGACCCAACATACAAGTGTGCTTAAAACATGAATCATGCCTCATAAATGCAGGAATTACTGCAAATGTGCCAATGGCTCTTTTCTAGATTGCTTATAGTCTGCAGACAAGGAAGTTTAGACAGGCAAATAAGGGACAGATAATTATTGTCACTCTGAGGCAGTTACCTGAAATGAAATCCACCACCAGGATACACCTGATCAAGCAGCTCCTTCTTAATAATATTTGTTCAATGATTAGCTTTCCTGTGGCAGATGAACCTGTGATGAACCAGTCAGGTTACTCTTTTTTCCCAAGTACTTTTTCAATGTTTACAACAAACACTTCTCATCTTTCTGTTTGCCATTGGGTATAAGTGCTGTGTGAAGAAACCACAAAAAACTTTGAAAATTGTCATATGAACCTTATGAGGTTCAACAAGGCCAAGTGCAGGATCCTGCACCTGGGCCAGGGCAATCAGCATTATCAGTATAGGCTGGGAGAGGATATACTAGAAAGCAGCCCTGTGGAAAGGGACTTGGGGGTGCTGGTGGGTGCAAAACTGGATATGAGCCACCAGTGTGCAAAGGCAGCCCAGAAGGCCAATCACATCCTGGGCTGCATCAAAAGAAGCGTGGCCAGCAGATTAAGCGAGGTGAATCTGCCCCTCTACTCTGCCCTGGTGAGACCTCACCTGGAGTATTGCGTCCAGTTCTGGAGCCCCCAGCACAAGAGGGATGTGGACACATTGGAGCGTGTCCAGAGGAGGGCCACCAAAATGATCAGAGGAATGGAGCATCTCTCATATGAAGATAGGCTGAGAAAGTTGGGGCTGTTCAGCCTGGAAAAGAGAGATGCTCCAGGGAGACCTTCTAGTGACCTTCCAGTACCTGAAGGGGGCCTATAGGAAGGCAGGGGAAGGTCTATTGAAAAGAGTTTGTAATGATAGGATAAGGAGTAATGGTTTTAAGCTAGGAAAGGATAGATTCATGCTGGATATTAGAAAAAAGTTCTTTAACATGAGGGTGATAGATCACTGGAATGAGCTGCCCAGAGAGGTGGTGGAGACCCCATCCCTGGAGTCATTCAAGGTCAAGCCTGATGGGGCTCTGAGCAATATGACCTAGGTAGAGACGTCCCTACTTGTGTAGGGAGGTTGGACCAGATGACCTCTAGAGGTCCTTTCCAGCCTGAAACATTCTATGATTCTATATGTAGATGTTATTTCTAGGTGTGACCTAACCCATCTAATTTAGGCACTTTATTTGTGCCTGTTTTTAAGTACTGATGGAGCTATTCCTGTAATCCCCCAGCAGTCACATGAAAAGGGCTTTGTGGTTCTCCAGAGGGCAGTCCAGTGCACTTCAGTTTAGTCACTACGTGTCAATCGATAGATTTAAAATACAGTCTTCATGTGGTTTTCATGAGGCTTTGGCAACTTTATGTGCCTAAATCCCATTCATTGTCATTGTTATTAAAATAAAAACAGATACATCACCACTTAAACAGATTAGATAAACAGCGGCTTCCACTCTGTCCTTTTTGAGGTTTACCCATTTTAGATAACATGGTTTCTGACGACTAAGATTTTAAGCTAATCTCCAAGCTATTCTTTTCTAAAATGGATTTGGGGGGGGGCATATGTTTACAAATGAAGCATATGTAGTTTTACATTGGCAATACTTACAAAACAATGGATTTACTATCTTAAAGGTCTTTTAAAGCTTGTTGAGGAAAATAAGATGTAAAAGCTGCATAAGTACAATTATTTTGGGGGAGTAGAGATGGGTGTTATAATAACTGAGAATTTATTGATTTTTTTGAACTATAAATTGTCTCTGGGCAGTGTATCTCCTTTATATTAAAATACTTGCAAAAATATGAAGTGGAAGACATGAAAGCTGAAAAAAAAGAAAAAAATGTTTATAAAGCACAGGCAAGTTTTCCATATCTTCTGTTTCTCAAAGAAAGAAAAGGATATAAAAATCCAAGAACAAACTCAAAATGCCATAATAATCTTACACAGACACATGTTTCATTTTTAAGTCTTCTGCATTGCTGAAGAAGTTGAGTAGATATAAGATAAATAAATAACAAAGGTGCTGGAGAGGGTCCACAAAAGGGCAATGAAGCTGATGAAGGGCCTAGAGTACAAGAGGAGCTACTGAAGGAACTCAGGCTTTTTAGTATGAAGAAAAAGAGGTTCAGGGGAGACCTTATTGCCCTCTACAACTGTCTGAAAGAAGGCTGTAGACAGGTGGGTGCCGGTCTCTTCTCCCAAGTAACAACTGATAGGACAAGAGGAAATGGACTCAAGTTGTGCCAGGGGAGGTTTAAGTTGGATATTAGGAAAAACTTCACAGAAAGGCTTAACAAGCACTGGAAGAGTCTGCCCAGGGAAGTGGTTGAATCATCATCCCTGGACATGTTTAAAAGTCATGTAGATATGGTGCTTAGGAACATGGTTTAGCAATGGACTTGGTGGAGTTAGGTTAATGGTTAGACACTGATCTTTCCCAGATAATCAGATGGAAAGATGGTATAGGGGGAAAAGTGTGTTGTAAAACTTATTCTAAAGGAACAAGAAATCCCCTGAAAAGTCTGTATATAACAGCCCTCCATTTTAATATTGTAAATTCCTTCAGCCTACAATGACAATAATCTTTTTCACAGTTCTCATTAGCATTTTTAAAATACGTGGGATGAGGTGTGTCTTTTGGAAAATATTTTGATTGCTACATTAATTATGTAGTTACTTTAGAATTGCTGGGCCAATTAAAAAAAAAAACAAACCAGAAACCGTATTTGCATAGACCAGATTCTGTTGTCACATGCACAGGGTAGAAAACAGACAACTACTGAGACATTAGATTTGATGTATATATTTTAAGATTCTGTAATTAGATTAAATAGCCATGCTACTAAGAGCTGGTAGCTTTTGGAAGAGTGTGTTGACTGTTTCAGAAACTTTACTGATGCAGTGAAAGCACAGTGAGTGTCATCTCTAAGCTTCTGTGGTGAGCTGACCCCGTCCACTAGCCAAACACCCATCCAGTCTCTTGCTCACTCCCTTCTCCTGTGGGACAGAATGAAAATATAATGAAGGCAAGAAGGCTCATGGATGAAGACAGTGACATTTTAATAGGAAAAGCAGAAGGTATGTGTGCAAGCAAAGCAAAAAGAGGAATTTATTCACTGCTTCCCATTGGCAGGTGTCCAGCCCCATCCTGGAAGGCAGGGCCTCAGCACCTGTGACATTTACTTGGGAATACTAATATCATGACCATGAGCAGCACCCTTTTTTCCTCCTTTCCCTGAGCTTTTTATTGCTGAGTGTGACATCATATGTTGTAGAACATCCCTTTGGTCCATTGGGGTCAGCAGTCCCAGCTGCATTCCCTTACAGACTCTTGCCCATCCAATCTGTGGCCTTAATGGCCACACAATGGAAGGCTGCTAAATAGCCCAAGGTTTTTTTGCATTATCAGGAGTCTTCTAGTTTTCACAGTGTGTTATGAGCCATGACTTGAATAGTTGCAGATTCCACGAGAACACAGATGTTGCATTTACAGAGTTTTCTGCAAGGTGCTGCTGATAAAAATATTTCAGTGGGACCTTGGAAACAGCTGACTCGCTATCAAATACCTGTTAGCCCTTTGTTTCTAAAGAACTAATTTTGTGTAATGCTTTACTCCTCCCCATTATGACATGCTGTTTTCATTTTCATTAGGCTGAATAATGTGGCTTTTGCCCTAAGGAGAAGTCCAGATTTCCTATTTTTGAGAACAGATTGGTAGCTATTTGGTTATCCAGTATAGTTTTAGAATAAGTTGCAGTTTTGTTATGCAGAGCATGCAGAAACCTTCAGAAGTGATGGAATATGGACCCCAGCCTAGAGTGCTCCTGGTCATTTGGCTTCCAGCATATGTTTTCATGGTCAGTAGTACAGAGGGTTGAGCACTCAGAATTAAGCAGAATTGGGATGTTACACAAGTTTCAAGCTTCAGCAATGCAGTCTGGGATAGCAGCAGTGGATCTGGCTCTGGCAAAGGTTTGGGATCTCATAAATGTTAGCCACTGGTAGCAATTCACAGTCTGGCATGAAAGTTATCTTTTAATTCCTCAGCCTAGGTTTCTGACTTAAAATATCACACATTTATTTAACAAAATGGATCTATTCACCCACTGGCTGTGATTGCTAGAATATAGCTAACAAACTACTGAAAGCAGCAAATACATTCTTGTCCTTCATACTCTTGCACACGTTCTATGCTCTAAAACTGCTTAAATTTTAACTTTTTTTCATTCCTTGTATCTATCTATTATATCATGTCTCCTTTTTTTTCCCCCTTCAGCCTAAGAGAGTTATTAGAGCCAAAATTATTAATAATAATATCATAGAGCTTCTAAGTGAGATTACTTTGCAGAGCAGGAATGCAGCACATTATCCTGATAAAGACTTTTGAAGTTCCAGTATTTCTTGACCAGTTGAGAGTAGACACACATTTGAAAGGAGCCTTGTGAGAGGAGACAGAGGACAGCTAACAGGAAAAGAAGAACTGGTACAGGCAGCTTGCACAGTCTATGCAAGGGCTTTTATAAACCATTGCTGCTGTTTGGAAAGGACTTTGATGTGAAATTGAATTAAGGAATCTGCCTCTCATCTCTCCACCAATGTCCTCATCTCACCCCTCCAATCATTTTCAGTATGTTACAAATGTGCTAGAAGCAGTTTAAAACACTTAACTACTTGATCACACCAAATTATTTTTATTATTATTATTTTTATCATTGTACAAGAACAAGAAAGATGTATTTGTAAAATGAAATTCACCGCATTCAAGGCTTGACACCAGCCTGCATACCAGTGTTTTATAGGTTTCTCTGAATGTGATAGCTCTGGAAACAAAAAAGACATAGCTGTGTTGCTGTCCCCAGTGAGATGCTATGAGAAGAGGCAGTGACACATTAACCTGCCTTTGCCGCTTCTAGGAGCGGAGCCTTTAATTCTGTACACATCTTTGCTTTAGGTTCCTCAGCAGTAATTTAGGTATTTCTATCACCTTGACATATTTTGCTGCATAGATACACTTAACAGCAGTCCAGAAAATGGAAATGTCTTACAACAAGAGCTATTTTAACCTAGAAGGATAATCTCAAATATGAATATATTTCAGGGACATGTGCAGTCTACTCCATCAATAAAGTAGTCCTGCTGAAACCTAGAATAAAATATTGATCACTTCATTGACCTATTAAACATGTTGATTTCCTAAATGCAGGCTTCCACAAAGTGGTTTTATATTTAGCGAAAGATTTGAGTGTAGAGATATGTCCTTTCTCTCTTGTGTTTTTTTTTCACCCCTTCCTGCTATGTATGTTCTGCAAGCAGAATAGCCAACCAGAGAGGGGCAATTCTCGTTTACAGCAGCTTCCAGAATTTCACAGTTTGCTTGTGGTCTAGTTGTCCATGAGAAGAACATCTAGTGGAGACATCACATGAACATCATCATATGAAAGCGGAAACTGAGTTTTCCACTCTGAGGAAAAGGTTTCTGCATCTGACTTATGGAAGGCTTTTTCCTGCTTTTTCTGAGTGAAAACAGGCAAGAATTTAATCTGAGACTTCTCTCATATGCAACAGGGATCTACATTTTTTCCTCTCATCCCACTTTAATGGGCATCCAATTCATTTGGCCTTTTAATTATTTTGTGCTACTTTTAATAATTTTGGATATGTTTTATATTTTAAAAAAATTCAAGCACACAGTATATTATGATTTTGAAAGGAGTATGTGTACATGTGCTAATACATGAATATACCCAGGAATTGATGGACAAACTAATGCATGCGAATATTGAAGTAAATATATTCTGAATTTATAGAATACTGCTGAATTCTTAAAAAAAAAGGTTTACAGCCTCTATATAAGACAGAGGTAGGTGGATACAGGCAAAGACGAGAGCGAAAGGAAAGCTGATCACCACAAAACCTGCTCTTTTGCACATCAGGAACTTAACTGGATTTTTTGATGTCTTGTAGATGTAAAAAATTGGTGGACATCAAAGATGGAAGTTCTTCAAACAAGGAAACATTAGAAGGAACTTTTTTCCTTATGCCAACCATCAAGGCCAGAACAAAGTTAATTTTCTCTGTTTTTCTGCATGCCTCCTGTCCACTGAAGCAAGTGTTAGATTTTGTCTTTGTGGCCATAGCATTGTGCAGTCCTGTCCTCTCATAAATGATCTATCTTATAATCCTTCCATACTCAGGATTAAATCCTTACAAAGAAATACAAAACTAATTCTTTTGTCAAGACCAGAAAAAGCTTTCCAGAATTGAGGCATAAAAGCTTGAGCAAGAGCACTGAGCATATAATAGGGAAAAAGCCTGTATACTACAGGCATGATGCAGAAAAAATAGGTCCTAACCTGTATGTGGGATCTGAAAGAAAGTTATCAAAGCTGACTCTCACATAACAGGCTTTTCAAAGGGAAAAGATGAGTTCTTCTAACTGAGAAAGAGCAAGTGTTATTGTTGAGGGTAAATGGAACATTGTAATTGTGTTTGAAATGCTAAACAATGGAAACCTTCCTTGGATACTCATTCTAACAATACACACTTTTCCCTGGTATTTTGATAAACTATTTCTTCTGCTCTCTCTGGACCTTCACAGTAAAAAAGTTAATTGACTTCTTTGGCAGTTGATTCAGTAGAATCATCATCACAGTCTCTTCATTAAACTGTCTATATATTTTTTTAAATTTTTTTATTTCTGCAATATATGCTACCTTTTTTTTTATAAAATAATAGTAAATTTTTCAGCAGATGATTAATAGGACTACTGGAAATTATATTTTTTATCTTGTAGAAGTAAGCCAATATATAAACATATCAGGCACAAATTGTGTTTTGGTATACTGGCCAGCCTTAACAACAATTACAGAGCTGGTCTCTGTCTTGAATACTTTTTGTGACACAAGATCTAACAAGGCTGGAAAGATGCATCCACCATTAACATACACAATGTTTTTGCTTCTTCCCCAATTTTGTTGTACACTTAATTCAAATGTTATTTGCTTGCTTTTGTCATTCAGTCCATAGCTCCATATTTGAGGTGCATTTCAATCTACCATATTCTATAAAGACACCTATGATAGCTTATCCCATGGATAAGCCCTCAAAGTTAAAGAAAAAAGTAAGGCAAAAGGGGTCAATGTCTCTTGTGTAATGTCTTATATAGCAACGATTGTTAAATATTACATAGTCACTGCTATATTGATTTCTTATTACTTTATTATTGATGAAACATAGCTTCTGGAGAGGCACATATCACTGGTTTGAAGGTATCAGGACAAAGCTTATATGTTCCCTTTTTTCATAGTTTATTTTCCTATAGATATTCCCTTTCACCTGATTGGTTTTGTCTGATATCTAACTTAGCTTACTTCATCCTTAAGTAAAGAACTCTTAAAACTTTTACTTTTTATGCAGATGGTACGTAACACATCTAGAATCTTATTGCTTACTAACATTAAAGACTTTGGTATGGCCAAAATGGTAAACATGCAGAATAAATGCATAAGACCATTTGATTTTCAAAAATATTGTTGGTTTTATTTAATATGTACACATAAACCATTTGGAAGTGATCTCACCTTCTGAAGATGTGCTAAATATTTTATTAAACTGCGCCTTTCAATTTGAGCATCTGTAAATGTTAATGGCCTTTGGAAACTCTGTGACTCATGATACTGACTTGACTTCTGAGGTTATCTCGATTTCTTTTATACAGACTTTACTCTTCATAAAGTTCCAGCAGGCATGAATGAAAACAGTAGAGTATAGCCAAATTTATCATCCAAAGCAAAAATCATATTGATTAAGTTATAGTAAGTTGTAAATTATTTCTAATTTATAGCACTACAAACTGGAACTCAACTCAAACAGATGGTAATAATTATTAATCATAAATATATTTAATGAAAATAAAATAGAATAAGGTTGTGTGGTAACAAATCACCTGAGGAAGTCAGAGAGAGCAAATTTATTTCATTGTCTAAGTCTCTCTCTATGTTGAAGTACCTGCTTCCAGATGTATTATACATGTTTGTGGAATTTGTATGCTTTGTTCTTGATAGTAAAATGGAATTGAAAGTTGGAGCTGGAGAGAAAATGATTTTTCCTTCTCCAAATAATTTTTTTCATGTATTTCAAACATTTTTCCCAGACTAAACCAGGATGAAAAATTGTTTCATAAATTTTTCAGAACTGAAATTAAAAGGTAAAGAACGGATTCTGTATAAGGAGCAATAAATAGAGTTTTCAAGGGTTTTTCAGCCTAGGAAACATATGTATGGCTGGCTATGATGAGAGCTCCTGAGAAGGTAAATAGGCAGTTATTTATTGTTTCAAATGAAAGAAATGGTGGAAGCATTAAATGAAGTTTGCAAGTGGCCTAAAATGCATAACTATACTTGAAATGCATCATTATAAGTTGCTGTAGAAGCTAAAATTTTGCATATGTTCAAAACCAGAAATTATGTCCTGGAAGAAGTCATACATGCTTCTTACATGTTTGGTAGCTGCTTAATAATAAATTCCTGCATTTCAGAAGGTAGTCTTAAGAAGCAGAACTGTTTGCTTGTTCTTATACTCTCCTAAGGGTTTACTATTTGACGTCTTTAATCTGACTTAACACAGACATATATTTTTGTATTTTTATATGTACCATATGTAAAATGCACACACACAGATGAACATTAAAATGACATCAGATTGAATTGTTTCCTTCTGCCAATTCAGAAAAAAAATATTTTAGGGGGATCTTTGAAATATTTTTCTTAGCTGCTATAGGTAAGATTCTCTTAATCAGGAAAAAATAAGGTCTTTTGTTGAGAAAACATTGTAACAGAGCATTTCAGAATTTCAAAAAACAATTCAAATACTGGTAATGGAAATTTGTCAGAAGTTTCCCTTTCTGATAAACTGGATCAATTTGGATGAACTAGTGTTTCTGAGGGAAGAAATACTAACAAGATTACTGGAAACAGTTTCTTGGTTTAGATTCTAGAGGACTTTTTAATCTCTTAGCAATTAATTAGAATTAAAAAAGAAAACCCTCTTGATATAATGAAAGCATACTGAAACAAATAATAGACATTGGCAGAGCACATTCTCTTCAGGACATTTTGTATATTAACATGGGGCTGTGTCATGCACCAGTGCTGTTAGTTTACCCACATGAGAAACCAATAGACCTATGAACATGTTAGGTATTTCCTTACTTAGGTAATGGAATTTACAGGATCCATACAATGATTAATAAAGCATATTACTACTACTCATATAAAATAAATACAAAATAAATCAGAGACTCCATAAACAGGGTGAGGAAATTATCTTCTGTATCACAGTGGACTAATGAGAGGTTCTCTGCCCTTAGCTGAAGTTTGAGAGCAAACTTGTCCTAAGAGATTTTAAATTCAACATATATGCCCACATGGAAAACATCTGTGTAATTGTTTGCACATGCATGTACATGCACTATATGAAACAATATAACCCCTTTTCACTATGGCAAGTAGTAATTTTAGGCACTGGTTCCCTGAAGTTGGTAGATATGTCCTACACTCATTCCAATTCTTTATACAGCCAAACCCCATAATTATGAAGTCACAGAACTACCCTGATGCTATTTGTTGAAAAGACACAGCATAGGTCACTAACTTGCTAGATTTACTATATTACTGGTAGATTACTGCTGATAATAGTAATATTGCAGAAGTATCTTTAAATTCAACAGTTTGAATGTGTACCTAATGGATTTACTATTAACAAGCTAGGAATAGCATATGTGTAACATTGTAAAGCATATTGAGATCTATCAGACAGATGTCATATCTAGTGTTAAACTGGAATCCTCATTCAATTTCTAATGGGAATATGTTCCCAAACCTAGCTGTTGACTGTTCTTATCAGTGACTTGCAACAAATCTTAAAATTGTCAGAGGGATTTTATAGATAACACAAAAGCCTGGGGAGCAGTAATGGTGAATTGAAAGTCATTGGGATGGTACTACTTGACTCACTTTGTCCTCTGAGACAAGCAAAAAATTTCAAATATACTAAATCTTGCAAATAATATTGAACATACTATATATTTTAGCTATATGTAAAATAAAGATGCATATACTATAGTGAGACATATAGCATATCTACATGGATGAGGAATTGTATCCTGATTTTTGCCTGTGGAACATAAAGAGTAGAACGTACAGTCTTCTGGGAACTCTCTGGACAAAGAAGCAAATACAACTGCTGAGTGAGGAAATTGAGTAGTATATAGAAATGTGCTTATGTAGTTTTTACTAATGGTTCCACTTCTGCAATACAGGAATTTATTGAAATGATGTGCCTGTCTTCAAATAGGCAGTTTTAGAGTATTATTAAGTTTAAATGTACAAAGTATCCAGTGAATCACACATGAAAAGAGGCTCTTTCTCCTCACTAACTATAATGAGAGCTTAGTGTGACTACCTTCCAGGAAGCCATCTGGGTTCTAATTTAAGCGAGAAGAATCTCACCCCCTCTGTCCTGTTCTGGAGTGTGTGGTCTGCACAGGCTGTTTATGACTGAAGGGTGTTCATAGTAGAATGACTGGAAAACAAATGAGCTGATATTATCATGTGGCATTCGAAGCACTCAGACTGTTTCACTTACCAAAGGGCAGCACACGGTGGGGGCAAATAACATTTTGAATGTAGTAGGAAAAAGTATAATGAAACTTTAATGGCCAAAAAACACAATTAGATAAGAAATAATGCGCTTATTTTTACCTACAAGAATGATTTCTAGGAAAAATGTATCTACATTCACAGTATCTAGGCTTTTTTGACCAATGTTACATGATTTGGGATGTTTTAAGATCTTCACTTAAAAAAAAAAATTCAAAGGTGTTTTAAGAGTGCTACTGCTTCTGTTTGATAGAACATTGTAGTAGATTTAAAAGTAACTTTCTGATATTATAATTCATTAAAGTTTTAATCGCTCTATGAAGCCAATGTAAATACTATAAAATTAGTCAATAGTGGTTGAAGACACCACCACTTTTCCTTTTTAAGGAAAATCTTAACGGAAAAAATTTCTGTTTTCACCAGTCATTAGATATCATCAGTACCTGCTACAGTAAGCTTCTGTGGTAGCTTTGCTCTTTCCTAGACCTAACAAGATCAATATAGAGTCAGCTTCAAGTATCACCACCAAGAATTGCGCATCTGAGAGATGGTATGGACAGCTTCTGAGATGCGAGTGTAATATTAAGGTACCTTTTTTTCATACATCTGGTCTCATAACACATAGGAACACCATCAGAGAACAGGAAACTGTTGGGAAATGGAATTTGACTTTAGAGACCAGCCTTAAGTCATGGGTTTTGTATACTGAAAACAGTCTTCAATTACTGAAGTTGGACATATTTCCTTAGTAAGCTTTTAATACTACAAAACAACAGTATTAAAAAAAAAAAAAAAAAAAAGCAAAATACCCAGTAAATAATAATAGTGTTTTGGAGTTTATACTACAATTTACCAAAATTAGCTGGGTTGCCCAAAGTATTCCCCATTTCTCTTCAGGGCATTATGGGTTTCCAATCCCTGGAGTACATTCTCCCTAATTAGGTAGCTTTCCAGAGGTCACATGTAATTTGTAAGGATCTGGATAATCAGCCTGTCTTTAAATCTGGCTGGTAGTTGCAGGGACATAATGCAGTGTTTGGAGAAAGCAGAGGAATCCCGTCTTCTTCAAGGTGCAGGGGATTACATCTGGGTGGGGATTTACCAGGGGACTACAGCTAAGAGGGCCACGACCTCTCCATTAGTGAGAGTGGAATAACATGAACGTGGTGCTGCATGAAGACACAGCAGTCCAACGGCACAACTGCTTTCCGCTCCCTCATCATCCCTGTGGCAGTGATACAAACAAAATCATGTCTGAGGCAGAAAATGAGACATGGGCTTGGATAGCATTGATTATTTAGTGTATTAGCAGAGGGCAGAGTTTACATGCAGTATCAATTAGAAAATAGTTGGCAATAAAAACAAGGCCAAAGGCCTTTCTGTTTTATAGCCAAATCCTGCTCACTTTCCTCACATGAGCAGCTCTAATGAAGTCAGCTGGAGCTCAGTGAGTTCACTCCAAGCCTTTTAAATCTCTTATAAGCTGTAGCTGAAATTTGAAAGTATTTTAAAAGGAAACTTTTAACCTCTGTCCCTAGTTACAAATTTGGCTGCTTCCTTTATCTTCCTCTTCTCAGATCACCTCTATCCAAATGCTCTAAAAAAAGCCCTCCAGATATTTCCTTCTCATTCTTTTTCTCTAAATACCATAGTTCATATTTATTTCCCTTAATTCTGTTATAGGTTTCTTAGAAATTCAGTGTCATAGTGATCAGAGATGCTCTTTGAACTTTCCCACAATGTGGGGGGATTCAGAATTACTGAAGGCAATCTCAGATTCCATGTTAGAAGATACATTTCAGTTCCCTTTCTATAGGTTAAGCTGTGTCAACAAAGGTGGCAGTTTGTCAGAAAACTTTTCTAGGGAGAGAGCAGCCATGACTGAGGTGGGAGAGAGGGGCTGTGTGATGTGCTCTTGCCTCATGGTGTTAGCGGGAGGATGCAAAGTGCTCCTTGACCAGCAAATACCTTAAGGTAAGGCAGTGGTGGCTCAGGGCTCCTTTATTCTTTGCTTGCCTTGTGATTAAGCAGCCCTCTGAGCATGCAGTGTATGAATCCCCACAGCAGGGCAATGCCTGTCCCTTGTGAGGGCGGATCTCCTGCTGCTACCCTGCTTCTGCCTTCTCTCTGTGCAGATAGAGGAGTGTTCCTTATCCCTTGTAACGGGCATACCCACCTCTACCAGAAAAAGAAGAGACCAGAGAAGATAGCAACGCTGCTTCTTCCTCTTAGTCAAAGAGCAAAAGCTTGTCATTGGCTATGATTGCTAACACGCATCATGAATAGCAACACAAATTTAAACTTTCAGTTTGCAATTAATTTGGACAACAAGGAATGTATTAATTATTAGGAATTCCTAATCAATATGTTTGGTAATCCTGCGCACCACTCTGTATTTGAATAGGAGAAGATTAATATCTGACAAGGAGCCTGGGTTTTTTTGAAACACAATGCAATCATGGCAAACCCTTTCATTGGCAAAAACATTAGACTACTTTATTGTAAAGAACTGAATTACTTGGAAACTGTTCAGACCTAACACCTTCCTAATACTTGGCTTGTCATGTAACAGTTCCCTGTGATTTCTTAAGTTCCTCATACAAGCCCTTGGATTCACAGAAAAGTAAGCAATGGAACGAATTATTTTGTGTAGAGAATGTAGGAGAGAAAACATTCTGATTAAGTCTCTTGTGCCATGTTTTGTGTGTTTTGTGTTTTCTATTATACACAGAGATTGGGCTTTGGATATTAAATTCTGTATGGTAAAGAAAGTGATATTTCACTAGAAGACTAAAGATAGCACAAAAAGGTTCAAATGTCCCTTTTAATTACATTGAAAAAAAAAGTCTGAAATATTTTTGAGAAAAAATTAAGCTAAAACACTGGCTTTGTTTGGGGATGTTTCTTGCTCAAAATAAATTAGAAAGAAACGAATAGTTAACCCACACCAGAATTTCAAGCTTTCTTACAGTCAGGTTGCTTGGCTGAGTTATGGGAGAAAAACTCCAGATCGTGGAGAATAAGGACTTAAATACAACTGGATGGCCTGAAGGAATGTTTTTAGGAAAATAGGCTTTTTCAGTTAATTTTTTTTTAAATCCCATTTTCTTTCTGTATTAGAAATGAAGCACTGCCAAATCTTTGTAATTTTGGGGGATTAGGGCTGTTTCCAGCTCTTTGAGCGGCGTGATCTCCCACTGAACTGAGCTCACCTTGATCTCAGAGGTACATGCCTGGTTCTGTAGACTCTGTAAACTGTATCCCCTAAAAACCCCTAACGGCCTCCTTGCTCCTAAAAAAGTTTTTTCTTGTCACTGCTGTTTCTGAGGCCCTATCTACAATCTGAATAATGACCCAAAAGGAGTCTTGGACAGAATTTTCTAACCAGAGGCAGGGAATGGAGCAGTTTCTGCTCCATGATGATTTGCGCACTTTTATAGCATCCCATGTAGTGGCAGGAGTTCTTGTCTATTTTATTTTACATTCTTGCAAAGCACCAGAGTTACAGTTTGGCTTGCAGTGCTATTTTGCTGTCTGAAGCCTTCGCACCTCTATAACACAGAAGTAAGTCTCATTCATTTTGCCTTACCAGCTCCTTTTCTCCCAAACCGTCATCATCTGATAAAGATAATTTGTCAAATGTTATACATGTAGGCAGCATGGACTGTACATGTTCAGTTAATGCTTTCTTATCTCAAAGCTGAGAGGTAAGCTTAAACTTATTTCTCAAACATATAATTTTTACAGATGTTGAAATTTAACTGCTGTGAAATCTGTCCATTGTTCTGACAGTCAGAATGACAACTGGTTCCTTGTTATACATTGGCTTAAAATAACCCTGAGGCTTTTTGTAGAGGCAATAAAAGCACTTTCAATCTGGCAACATATTAATTCTTTGGCAAAACTCCATTTTGTTGCATGTATTCGTTATGCCTCCCAAAAATTAATTCAAGCACTTGTTCCTCCTCATTTGCTTAAAATGGCTCACTTCAATGAGAATAAGGAGGAAGTTGCATGGCAAAATAATTTGTCTGAATGGTCTTTATTTATGTTACCTCCACTGTTGAGCCACTCTTTCCAAGACCGGACTGCTTCATGCTGCCGAATTCAGTGCATTTTTATTATTCCAGTCTGAGTAATTAGCTGCAGTAATCATCAGTCCTTAAAGATCCATTAAAATTGTATAAATCTGGAGTAAATATCTTTCCATTTAAAAAGACTGGGCTTGAAGTTGTATGTCTGAGATCAAAATCAACTTCATGATTGTATGCATTTCTCATGTTTACTTTGTTTCCCATCTCATTAGTGTTGAACTGTGTAAATGTTGACTTAAAAAATCCATCTTGTCCTGATACATATTTCCAGTAGATACAGACTCTATGTGTCTATGTGGGTGTGTGTACGTGATGTGTGTATGCAGCTAAAAAGAGGAAAGTGACTGAAAAATACTAGTCTTGAATTTTGTTTCTTTGTGTATGTGTGTTTATTTTTTTTTCCAAGTAGAAAAGCAGTTGTTTCCTTGTTTTACGAGAGGGTGTGTTTAGATTTGGTATGAATTTCTTTTTCTTCTGCCGTATGTGTTGTTTTGGACACTTCCCATATTTTAAAATTTAAAACCTTAAAAGAGGAAATCAAGCAAATTATAAGAAAAACAAAAATGTTCAGGAAAATAGATGGGAGAAAGGTACTTTTAGCCATGCTGTAATTTTATTTTGGTTTTGAATTATTTGGTTATTTGATTTCAAGACAGTCTTGGTAAAAAAGACTAAAGAATGGAAATTCACTTCTTATGTATCTTCATTCTCCCTAATTTTGAGTGAGTGAGCCCCAGGGACACTGGGAATAACAATTCCTGGTTTTTATTTTAGAGAAGGAACAGAAAAAGGAAATATCATTCTGCAGGTGTTGAAAAAATCTGAGCCTGAGGCTAGCTCACTTACATTCTCAAACAAAAAGGGAATCCCACAGTGAAATAGCACACACCCCCCCCCCTCCCCCCCCGCCCCAAGTT
>JAVSBS010008569.1:41492-68318 GCA_033124195.1 Coracias cyanogaster
ACACCCCCCCCCCTCCCCCCCCGCCCCAAGTTCTCACAGAACTAAAGAATATAGAACTAGAACCACTGAATATTCGGGGGAAAATGTCTCATTGACTTCTTCCAGTACTAAGGAAACTAGCTAAGATGGTGACAGACATTCTGGGTCAGACCTGTACATCAACTAAACAGTGTTAAAATAGTTGAAGGATACAGATATTTCAAGTCCAGCTGGACATCACAATTAATGTCACTTCTTCTCTGTCTGGATTTTGATTAATGAGTGAATTAACTCATTTGTGGGGGTTTTTTTCCTGACTTTTTGTGAGTTTGGATTCAGAGCTGCTGTATGCTGCTTTGCTCTATGTGTTTTAAGTTTGAAACAAACATCAATCACTTCACCACTGCTCCTGTCTAATTCTGTTAGCTCTCAGTGAGATCATCTCTACCTCTCTTTCTTGAATCAAACTAAACAAGAGGCAGCTTTTTCTTCAGTGAGTCAATTTTGCTGTACTTTTGCCTAATGTTCCAATGGTAATTTTTTGCTTCAGGTGTGCCATAAAATGTTTATGTAAAACATAGAAAGTATATATCTTTTTAAAACAAAACAGTGTACTACCATTAATTAGATCAATGTTAACTTTCCAACTGCATGATCCAAGCTGACCTGTATCAAATGAATTAGAACAGCACCCACTGTGATGGGCTTTGGCATGTTGTCATTGATTTATTTCTCTGTAGTCTTTCTAAACCTTTAGGGAGGTTTAAGGGAGGTATTTCAGAATAATCAGTGAACCCCTCAATAGGAGACAGAGCAAGCACAGTAAAATTAGTGTTTAGGTTAGGAACACCAGCTGATTTATTTAATAAATCAAAGAAACAAGCTAATTCAGTCGCCTCAGGCATGTACCCTTCAGATAACATATATCCTTCTCTTGTCTAATTTAATTTTTTTCCTTGTTTCTACTTGACAGAAATATGAAATTTATAACTGAATACCTAGGTTGGGAAAGTTGAAATTCAAATATATAGCACACAACATGATCCTCTCTATGGAAAACCAGATAAGGAGTTGGGAATATCTAACATTCAGGTCATGGTATTCTTGGCAGCTGGCAGTTTTACAGGATTAGAGGAGCGTCTACCAGCCATCCCATTCCTAATGTATTGGCTCATTATTAAATTCTGATAGTCTTACTCCACTCTACTCACACTTTGCTCCCTCAGTACATAGGAGCTGCATATAAGATAGTTAATATTGCAAATCATGGCAGTAATTTCTGATATTTAGGTATCTAGCAGGCAAAAGCATCTAGCAAACCTTACCCTCAGGGATACACATTCCATGAAGTCATAGGCGAGAGATTCTCTGCCTTCAGAATTTTTCTGACTTCTGCATCAGCTGGTGTCTATACTCAGTCACAGAAGAAACCATTTTTGGCCCCTGTAATTCCATCACAGAAACTTTTATTATGTTCTTAGATGTTTGTGTAAGAAACCTCTGAGCACATTACCAAGCCTGAGAAACAACTAAAGCAAGATGAGTGCCAGAGAGCGAGAGGTCTCTGGTACGCATTGGGGGTTTAAAAATGACATAATCTTAATTACTCTGAAGTCTGCATGTTTTCATTTCTTTAATTGGAAGGAGATCCATGTTACTGAGACCAACTGCACATTTTCAGATTGTTTGGCTATAAGCTAAGAGAGATGGTGGTGTGTTATTGTTATGGCTAATTCTGCCCATGTATTGGAATACTAGACAGAAATACACAGAAATGGTATTGGCAAGTTTCAAATAAATGATCAGGGCACTTTCTTCCCTCAACATGCTTACTCAGATAACCCATTTGAACTGTTCCTTTCAACTGAGCTGTAGTGTCAAGTAACCATGACATTTTATGAAAATTACAGGAATTAAAGAAAATCATACAGCTATTTGGTCTTTAGAAATTTGTAATATGTTCCCTGCACTGTGGCAGTGTTATAAAGTAATTTAATATTATGTAATACCTTATAGATAGGAGAAAAAGGCTTAATTAAAAATTAACTATTCTGTCCCCCAAGCAGGAGGTAGCTGGATCACTATTATCCACCATTACCTTGTTCCTGGGAGATATCTTCTCTATAGCCATGAAGATCCTGGTTTTCCAAGCAGATTGAGTATTTTATCTGGATAGGACAGAAGTATTAAGCTGTCAAGTGAATCTTCAGCTTAACATCAACAATATACAGGAATTTTGAACTAGTTTTTGGATATTGCATACTAAGTTTATCAAAATATCTTTGCAATTTCACAGCCAAAACGCACCTTATCTTTTTCTGAAATCAGCAAGTAACTTCTACAATTATATTAGCTGGATCAGGTTCTAACCTCAAAATCCTTATGAAGTAAACTTCCTTTATCTGACAATGAATGAAAATGATGTAGAAATGCTTGTTCAAGATGCCATGAGCATTTTGGCAACATTTAAAACCAGCAAAAATATTATCATTTGGAGCATTTTATTCCAAGAATACAATGAATTACATCAGAGTAACATTTGTGGTTGGCATGACAGTAATGGTTAGCTGTTTTACAAAGTTCAGAGTTCCGTTGTGCAGTACAACTAGGAGTGAGAGCTGTAGTGTGATGTTACCAAACCATGGAGATACCACCATGGCTTTACAGGCAAATGCGGCAGGTACAGCCTCCCTGACAGACAAAACGGGGGGTGCCAGAACAGTTTGCAACAAACTGTACCTCAGGGTGATTACCTGGCGCCTCAGGGTCTAGACCATTGGCCTGTTTTGTCTGGGCTCAGACAATTAGAATGACCACAGAGCACCCTTGGCTAGGGTAGAAATGGAGCCACACCTAAGAACTGTGGAGATGGTTCTTCATAGAGCAGCAGGCCTGTCAGTCAGACCCTCCCCTTGGACAGGCCATCCAAGGATACTTCCATGGATTGAGCGAGTCTCTGTGGATTGTGTGACCCTCACGCCCCCTTTGATGAGTGATGTTTGGGCACTCGTGTGGAAGGTTTCCCTTTTTGTAGTGAGTGCATGCCCATTTTGGTTTGTCTTTCCTCAAAATTTAGTATTTTGTTGTGCAATATATATATATCTGATGGACAAACAAACTTGTGTGTTGTCATTAGGAGTGCTGAATCTGTTTTGTGGGTGCCTCCATGACAGCAGATTTGATAAGATTTAGCCGTTTCCTCAACCCTCTTACCGTGGCTGAAAGCCATCTAAAATCATCTGCCTCTCTGCAGGACTGGGGAGCTTAGACCCAGCACAGTGCCAGCTACAGCAGCCCAGACACTGTTTAACTTGGAGCACTGGCAGAGGGAACTTGTACCATGGACTTGCTCCCATAAAATGCCAAAAGGACAAAATTGCCTATGTCCTATAGCAGATCTGTAGCAGATCTACCGATAGAGTGGGCATAATGGGACTGGCAAAACTGCTGAAGATGTTTTGCCAAACTTTTGGTTTAACTGCCATCTTCTAGCAGGACAAGGTTAAACTCTAAAACTTACATGCTTTTGTCTCATACATTAAGGGAAATACAGAAAGTACATTGCTCTGAAATGTTACAGCTGTGTTTATTTAGATTTATTTATATGAACTTTATTTAGAACTCCGTTTCTTCAGACTGACTTATATGAACTTAATAACTTTTGCTTTCAGTTAGACATCTCACAGAAAGATTGTGCACATGGAATAGCATACCCTGAACAACTTTTTACTTCTTCAAACACTTTCAGCTGTTAGTAGGTTAACTCTGCACACTGGTAACAAGACAAAAAAAAAAAATAATGGATTGCCATTTTCAAGGTTTAAGGTCATAATAGCAGTCTCCATGTTGCATGTATGTTGTTCAGAAGAAAATAGGTTTTTAATCGCTGTGGCTTGCCTGCAACAGGAGTTACTGCAAATGCTGCATTCATTTCCTTCCTAGCACATACTTCATGGTCTGTTACCACCCACTGCTCTTGGACAGTTCAGGCTTCTTTGTAAAAAGAAGCTACTGCAAACAGTCATTGACTACCTCTGAGTGTTTGCTTACCTAAGCAAACCTTTTCCTGTGACTAGCCCTAGTAATTTGTGCACTGAGGAAAACAACTAGCTCATTCTACTACCTCCTACCATTTCATTATTTCCTCAGTTTGACTCCCAAGTACTTCCGTTTTCTCATACCTTAAACTTTATACAGATTAATCCCTTTCACCAGTCTTCAAATATCTCCTATCTCACACACTGTCATGAGCAATCCCTCTGGAGGGAAATTCCCGTTAAATATCCTTCTGAGTAAGTAGCTGAATGTGATAATGTTCCACATGAATCCATGTGGAAAATATGAGATCTGGGACCTGGGTTTCTGATCTGACTAAATCTTCTATAGTTATCCAGATGGTTGACGGTGATTTATTTTATCTTTTGCTTTCCTGAAGTGTCTGCAGAATACAGATCCCGCTATTAGTAAGAGTCCCAAGTGCACCACATAGTCTTTCATCAGGAAAGGATAGCTATTGCATGACTTTTGTGTATTGAGCTGGAGGCATTTCTGTGCTTCTAGTAGTTCAGGCTGCTTGGGTAACCATGCTGAGATGCTGCTCTGGTGCAGGTATATAACAGCATGCTTAATCTAGGCATTAATGTAGTCATTAGAACTGTGTAAAAAAAGAATAAAATACTGGTAACTCTTGACATTTTTTAGTAGAAAATCACTCTATATATGGGGACTCTGATTTTTGAGCAAGGCTATCTGTGAAGATTGTAAGATGAGCTTTTACACTTCAGTTGCTGTTGTTTCCGTGGCCAATGAAGCCAAATCCAAGAAAGAAAGTAAGTTAAAATAATTAGAGAGTAATTTGAATCTTTAGCAAAAAAGATTCTATCAGAAGAGGGAGACAACTCCACTTCTTATGTTAAATCCTTCAGTACATTATAACATGATGTACAAAAAAAAGTGTTGTGATTAGTCATAGGAATGATTCATTCAGTTCCAGTTCTAGCTACAAGAAAATGTGGATAGCATGTATTTTAGTGTCAGCAGTAGTTTGGATAACAGGATACTTGATTTAAAAAATAGTGATGCAGAAACAAAGGGGAAAGGCAGCTGGAATAGCAATATATTACGTCAGTTTTAGTTGAGTTTTCTAAGAAAGTGAGATCTGTGATCATATTTCCTGTGCCTCTCAATTTTTTTCCCATCCCTCTTGTACATTAAATAGTGGTAAATAAAAACTTGTTCATCATGTATTTTAATTGAAAATATTGTAGTGCTTTTCATCTGGCAAAGAAAAAATGTTTATATTTAATTTAAAAAATAGAGATAATATGGGAAGAATAACCACAGAAACACAGGAGCAGAAGACAATGTGGCAAAATTTGCTTTTTGTAATTGCATACAATCACATCAGATTGCATCAATCCTTCCTCAACAGCTACCAAGCAGAGAAATCCCTATAGCCCTATGTCGCTCCATTTTGCTTTTAAAAGGAGAATGGGACAGAGAAGAATCCTCTGAAACTTTTGAGCTGAATTTTTTAAACAGAGTACAAAGTACCTCTTAAGTAATTCTTATAATTATGCCTTAAGCATGGAAAAGTAGAAATTAATTGAATTAAATTAAGGAGCTGGATTTGTACAGGTTTTAAGTGGTGGGTATAAACTGGACAAATCCATTTATAGGAGACATGGAAAGGTCATTGTTCTTTGTTACAGATCTCAGTTTATATTTCATATTAAAAATAGTGGAAATGTCTCCCTAGCATGTGTCAGAGCTGCCAGCAGATGATGAAGCCTCTGGCAAGGTCTTCAGCTGAGGTTAAGCTAACTGAAAAGGATGCTGAGAACTACTGACCATTAAATGAGACATTGCTGGCCATAACAGATATGCTGTGGGAAGCTGACGAAAGTTACAGAGTGCCATGACCATTGCTAGATTTCACAGGTATTTAAAGTGTTTATGTGAAGAATGGCCATACTTCACAGTCAGTTGAAGGGGAGTGTTGGAGACCTTCACAGGGGCAGACTCTTGCAAGGCCAGCAGTACCTGGGACATGACATCACTTGCATTTTGTACCCTGAATATGGCAAAAACTGGGACTAGTGGATAGAGAGGAGGGAAACGTTTATTTGGAAAGAGGTGGAGATGGAGGAAGGGACTTACAAGGGTAGGATGGCAAAAAGGAGGGTCATGAAAGAGGAGAAGTGATATCTAAATCATGCAATCATTGGCATTCAGAGTTACCTGCCAAGCAATGTTATGATTGATCACCACAGTCTAAATAAGAGCATTAAACCAGACCTGTTGTTCTGATCATAACACCTGAGCTGAACCTGCTGCTTTGGTCAGGTGAAAACTCAAAGTGGGGTTTCCTGTCTGAGAGGGAATACCTGATTGAACATTGGACTTCATCAGCTAGGAGGAAGTTTTATTACATTTGATGCAACTTCGTTGCATTTTTTTTGCCTTTATTGCATTGCAATTATTTGCATTTCTCTGGTATTTTCCTTCTGGAGGCTTAAGTGTGAACAACTTGCTACAGCTGTTTCAAGTACTGGTGTTATAATTTTGTAGCTGCTGAGCTCAAAGATTCCTTCTTATATTTGCCATAGTAGTGCAACCTTCAAATAGTTTTTCACACGGTCTCCTATAACAGCATCAGCGACAAATCGATAAAGACCAGAAGATAAATGTACAGTGAGATGGACTAGAAGCTGACTGAACTGTCAGGCTCAAAGGGTTTTGATTAGCTTCATGAAACCCAGTTGGAGACCAGTGATGTACCCCAGGGGTGAATAATGGAGCTAGATCTGTTTAAGGCCCAAGAAAAGACCTTCAGTCACTGTAAAAGCCAACAATCAGTTGCATCAGTAGTATTCAGCTGAAGAATGGGGCCCACTAATTTTCTTGTCATACTTCATACGTTATTTTATGCTTTCACAGTTTTTGTCTTCAGCAGAGATGTTGGTTGTTTTTTTTTTTTTTCTGATGTATGAACAAATTAAGACTACATAATCTTTTCACCTTTTCCTACATTCTGGCTCACTTTGGCATAGTTTACACCATGTTCTTGCTATAACCTGTGAGATAGGTTATAGGTGGCCTAGGAAAAGTTTGGAGACTATACTGACACATATCAGAGTGATGCAGATGAAACTGAAGTCACACAGAATTATGTTTGTTCTGGTACTATGTTATTTTTAATACACAACTTACCTGACTGAATGATGCCACAAATGTTTTATCTTGTCCTGTTTTCTTTCAGTTGATATTTGGTTGGAAGCTGATGGCCTCAAGAAATAGAATTTGTGATTGTGAGAGATTCCCAAATGAATCTGGGAATGTGAGAGATACTAGGTCCTAAATCTTGAACGGTGCCTGTGATTTGAATTCTTTCTAGCCCAGAGTTGGCTTTATCACTTGTTTAGTTAGAGAAAGCTATGTTGGTCATTGTAAAGCAATGAAGAACTGAAGTTCAATCATGAACTTTATATGCTTGAGGGATATCAGAACAGCTTGTTTTAGCTGGGGCGTGTTGTAGTGCTAGATTTATCTTAATATATTCATTTGTTAAAGTTTAGAGATGGCAGTGGCAAATAAATTAGCTGTAGCACAGCCTCTGTTGTTGAAGACAATTAATCTTTCCTGCAATATTTAGAGGGACAATAATCTGTCTGGATAGCTAATTCCCTATCTTCCCACACAAAATCAATTCTGCATTAAATGGAGATACTTGAAATTTTTAATTTTTAGTGAGAACTTTGGGAAAGTATGCTAAAGATAAGGTCATTCTGTTTGTCTCCTGTTCTCTTTAGAGTAGGATTGAATCAGTATTCTGAATCTCTGTGAATCTCTGTGAGTTAGAAAGTGTCCCTGGAGCCAGCTGGGTGTTTGCTGTGAGAAACGTATTGAATCACGATCATAACATTTTGAAAAAAGAGGAATGCATATAAAATTAAGAGATACTTCATGGCCACTGTGAGAAGTTCTATCAAGTTTGTGACCATTTCATGGTAGCAGCTTTTATTATCAGACTTACTATGATCTTATCATCTTCAGCTAAACTACAAAGGATTGAGAACTAGGAGGAAGTATAACTGCAGGCTGGAATTGGCTGGTCTCAGAACAGTCATTTCTTTCATATTAGTTAATCTTCTGATATCAGCTTTCTCTCAAGCCTTTCTTCTTCCCTCAATCCACTCTAACTTTAAAATTTGACACTTAACCTTTTTTTTTGCCTTTTTTATTAGTGCTGGAAAAATCATACCTATTTCTAAGCTGAAGATGAAAGCAACTGATGTAACAATTTTCACCAGTTCCCTTATGTAGCTCTTGCAAGATGCTGTTCAAGGTGACATTGAATCTGCTGACTCTCATATGTCTATGACACTGTCCATTACTCTAGGTGTCAATGGGACAAGTCACCACTGCGGTCCTAATCTGATAAAAACGCTATGTGACAGACAGCTGCAATCTAACAGACAATCAAATTTGTTACTAGCAAACAATCAGTGAACGTCATTACTGGCTTGGCATATGCATCACACATCTACAGCTTTTACATTGAATTCTCTATTCTCTCCAATAACTCCTCCTGTTGCAATGTCACTGTAGGCAGAGTTGAGGTTTAGCCTTCTAAAGGAGGCTGAAGATGAGCTTGGAAGTATAGAGCTTGGAAACTGAAACAAAGGCTTCATGCAGATCATGATATCCGCATCCACTTGGACTAGGAAGCAGCTCATAGTACATTTCTGCAGCAAAAGAGCAGCGCGTGACTGCATAAGCAGGTGTATCATTCATTACTGCATAGAACTTGATGGCACCTGAGGCATACAAAGAACTTCTGAAACTTTATACTAGATTTACCCAGACTAGCCACTACAACACATATATCCTGAAGGTTCCTGACTAATCTCTTGTTCTGCCTATCACAGTTGTTTGGTGTAAGAGGCGTTATACCAAATCACTCTCAGTGAAGCAATGAGCAGTGCCTTAAGGTTCAATTCTTCAAATCCCAATATTGTTAAACAGTTCCCTTGTGAATGTTACCCAGCAAACATTCTGTGACTTCCAGAAAATTATGGACAAACCAGATTGCTACTCCACAATAGCAGAAAGAATACCAACTTTTTGCCTCAGATGTTTTTCATGGTATAAGGGGTGAATGAAAGAAAAAAAAAAAATAGGAGTTTCCTTGTGATCCCAGAGGATTACTGCCAGGATTTCCCTTACCTCATTGATATTGGACTACACTTAACTACATCCAAGCAAATCAGTCTATGCAGTTAACTTCTGCATAAATTAAAAAGCAATAGCCTGCTTTATTATAGTTATTTGGAATTTTGAATTGTTACAACAACAACGCAAAAGTACACTGTGCAGGTGGCATCAAAGACATTAATGATGCCTGTATGTACTCCACGGTGTTGTTCAGTAAATGCGATGTAGGTATATGCATTTATTTCTATGTCATAGAGAGAGATTAATGTTGATATAGCATCCCTGATTTCTCAGTATATTGGCTTTATTGTCAGACCCATGGTATGTTAGTAGAGTTCTGAATAAAGTAGAGAACTTTCCTGATGAGTACTGAATAGCACAAACATGAGGATGCATATATCCTGATAAAAGATGAAAACAAAATAGAAGTAAATTAGATCAGTTCAGATAAACAAGTATGAAGAGAGGTTTAACTGTTAACCTATACCTTCACAGATTTCCAATATTCTTGTTGAGATCATGGCAGAAAAAAATAATTCTGTTCTGCTTATTTTAATACTATTACTAATTGCTAATTTTACGATTATTATCTAATATAACTAGTTTTAAAAATGGTAAGTGAAAATATTTATCTTCTAAACTATTTACCCCCTTTTTAGTATTATTTCTTGTTTTCTCCATCCCTACATTCCCCAAAGCCTACACATGAAAAGAAAAAGGCTATAGAGATAGCTATTTCCACATCCTACCCACTCCTAACTTTTCTCCCAGGTGTAGCAACAGGGAAGGTAATCTACTGGGATCTCAACATTATATACATACTAAAAGGAGAAGAGGCATCTGGTGATGCTTCTTGTTAACTGACCTCTTCCAAGTCCAGGTCAGAGAAACACGGAAAATTTACTCCTGTAGTAGTATCCAAACCTTTGTACTATCCAAACATTGCTATACTATTTTAACTTTTATGTGTTTATGACGAAACACCTGCCTGCAATTCTATGAACAGTTGGCAAAATCAGCCATTTTCAGCTGTTGTAGGTAACAAAATAAAGTTCCACTGCAGCAATAAGGCTAACAAATGGTTGAGCAAACTGACATTTTGACATCTGAATTCTCTACAGCCTTAGATAGTGCAGTGGCAAAGATGGATCTGGCAATGACACTTCAGAATTAACATAAATCTGTGTTCTTGATTTAGAGAACTGATTCAAAGAAACTCATACTCTAATGTGTGCTTATCCACCACTATGTAAACAATGCACTTGTGACACCGCCCAAAAAGTCAGAGAAGGGCATGTTTAACTGAGACAACTCTGGCAGAAAGCTGCCTGCAAAAAGACAAGATCCACCATCCGTGACTTAAGCAAAAAGATAGTGGAAAAGGGGAATAAACTTCATCATTACGTCTGAGCGACTAAGATTATTTTTTAACTGTATAATCTTCACTCACATGGCATAAACTTGGATAGATTCTTCAAACACATAGACAGATCTGTTTGTCCAGATTGGTCAGAAAGAAGTTATCTTACTGTCCTTTCTGGCCAATGCTGTAGTTTTTCTTAAGGCCAAAGTATTTATTGAAAAGATGTTGATGTTGAGGACCTAACCAGGTTTGCAAAGTAGAGAAGATGAAGATGGTGTTTGTGACTTATTAGCTGAAACCAACCTAATAAAGAATGTAGTAAGTAACTATCATGTGAGAAGTATTACATTAATTTGCCATCACCAGACAATGACCTGTGTAGTTGACATCACTGTTTCAGTTACTAAGATTTACAATTTTTAACAGAGTTCACACATAGTACGTGTCAGATAAAAAACCTGGCAAAATGGGAATTGTGTGTTATCCTTGGCTGGAACATTGTCCTGTGTGTAAGGCACAGGACTGGAACTGAGGCACTGGATTAACTTTCATTCCCTTGTATGTTCACCAAAATAGTTAAAGGCAGATTATTTACTCTCTTTGGGCTTGTTTCCTCATTTATGACATAAGAAAAATTATATTAATACTATCAGGAGTGACAAGAGGTTAAACTAATATTGCTAAAGAAGATTGAATTGCAGTATGTAAATACAAAGTATTACTATCATTCCACAAAGAGAAAATCTTCTGGGTTATGGAATATTTTTGCATGCTTCTCTCTCTCACATCCTGCCAAGTAGTACTTCATGACATTGTGAGATTTCGAAGGTCAAGCTATGCTCCTTTACTCCCCAGTGAGGAGGAGCTCAATGAACATGGGCCAGAAGTCATTTTATGATATTGGAAGAGCATGGAAAAAGCCATTCCTAGAACTCCAAAGAATTATATATAAAAAAAAAAATCATGGTAGCCTAGAAAGAGGCTACTGATATGAAGTAAATTAAAAGTCTGATTTTAATTTTAAACATTTTTTTTTAACACAGTCATCCAAGTGCAACCCCCCTGCTCAGAAAGTGTCTAGAGCTGGGAGTTGTATCAAGGAAGAACTGGTCTATATTTGCTCTGTTTCTTTACAATGCTCATTCCCTAAGCATTTCCCATGTTGATCTATATTAAGAAGTGGGCTTCTTGAAGCTAAAAGGCCTTCTAGAGTCTGGGGAGGGGAAGCACCAAAATCATATGACAAATGAATTTGGGAGATAGTGTATTAAAAAAAATTAATTAAAANNNTTAAAAAAAAATTAATTAGCAAATCATAGGTTTAAAATGAGGGATCTGGAGTAGTCACTAGAGGTGTCCAGGTTGGTGTATGCTCTCAGTATGTAAGTACTGGAAACTCAACTGCACAATTTGTAGTGCTAGCCCATACCAGAAACAGAGTATTAGATCAGCTGGATCTTTAGTTTGATCCAATGCAGCATTTATTGTAGTCTTATGGACCTGAAGGTACACTTGGTTTTGTTGTTGCTGTTCATCTGTCCCAAAAAGGCACTTCACATTTACAGAAGAAAGAGAATTTTCGTCTTTATATCTTCGGGCATGTGTGTCACACTCTAAGATCTACCATCAGCTACTAGAGTTTTCTTTCTCAGTTCAGGAAGAAACCGAACAAATTTAGCCTGTGGTTAATTGCTGACTTGTGGGAGCTACCTGTGGTGGTGCAAGTCACATAAAGTCAGTCTCAGTGACAAATGAGAATAAACAGAGCAGAATGAGGAATAGCTTACCCCAAAAGTAGCTGGAGGCACTCCATAGACCTGCTACTACTTAACCTTACATTGTTGTTTGGCAACTTCAGTAGCTACAGTCCTAGTACTTTCTTCTGGTCTGGAGAGAGCTTGTGTGCATGCCAGCTCTTCCCTATGCAAGTCTATCCTGGTAAGCCATCCTTTGCATGGCAAAACTGCAGTATTCATCTGACACCCAAGACAGTCTGTGGCTGCTACAAGGGCAAGTCACCCTCACTATTAGATATTTGACCACCAGGTGGCATAAAAACGATGTAAAACATCACAAAGAGGTTGCAGATATGCAATTACTTCTTTTTAAAAATATGGGTATTCAAATATCCAATGATCCTAGCTATTGACTTTGAATATTATTTCTATATTTTTAAAAAGTAGCTGATAGCTTTTAAAATTCTTTAGTTGGCAATGTTATCCTATGAGGAAGGGCCCATATATGACACAAATGTATTAGCTTCGCTAATCACATTGTATCATATTTTTAATCATGTTTTGTTCATGTTAAAAGCAAATAACTTCAATGGAAAGGAAGAAATTATATTGACTTGCATAGAAACACAACAACTACTTTGAGAAGCAAGCCAAAAATCAACTACTTTTCATTATTGAAAACATATTTTATTAAACTTTTTGTAAGCTGTAGTGTAACTTCCAGGGTAATGATAAAAATTTTTTCAATGTTATGAAATCAGTTCCCATGTTCTTGCCATAGGAAAACATAGGGAAAATGGCTTTTAGGCCCAACAGAAAGGCAAGGTAAGTGTCGAGAAGTATTATTGATAAGAAAACAGAAGGCCTGAGATGGCAGACAGGAACTTTGAAATTCAGATTGTTGACATAATTCCTTGTAGGTTTGCAGAGTTTTTCCCTTTGCTTTCATGGGCTGGATGCAAGTATCACATACAAAGTCCTACAATGACACATATATAGTAGGCACTAATCCAGTTACTCTTTTTGCAAATTTCTTTGACTTTTGATCTCTTTCCTGCTGTTTCTTTTCACTTCTTGATCCTCTCCACAGCATTACTGAAGGTCCCCTAAGCTCCCATTTCATCATTTTGACTATAGTTTTAAATTATGCCTTGGAGAAGTCAAAATTTTTCAATCTTCTTTTCTTAGTTTGGTGCATCCCTTCCTTCCCTGTTAATATTTTTTGAGCCTCAATTCTGTTCATGATATTTTCCTGACACTCTGGCTATTCCTTTAGTATCCTATTTGGTGCCATATCTCTTTGATGTTGTTTTCACTGAATTTTTATTCTAAGTTCCCTTCTCTTTTATTTTCCAATAATAATTTTTTATGTATCTTAGACTCTTCTGTCATTTCTGATGCAAGTTGTTTATAGATTAAAACTTCTGTCTCAGCCTTATGTTTCTGTATAACCAGCAACTGAACTTCTCACCTTTCCCCATGACCCCCTCCTCACCCTCTCATCTCTGTCACTATTAAGAACTTGTGACAGATTAGTTTAATCCGTCCATGATTCATGTCTGATACAGAGTTGGATTAATGTAAAAAAAAGCATTATGAAAATTACTTGCAGCTTTGTAAGCGGAATGAACTGTTTTGAGGTTGACACCTTTAGTCTAGACCAATAGCAGAGAAAAATATGATTTATGGTTAACAGTTTACAATAGACAGGTCTTCCTAAGGTGAAGTTAATCTAAATGCAGATATAAGGACATCCTGAGTAATATATATTGTCCATATTCCCTTTCAGGAAAAAGTGTTTGCAGACATTTCTGTGTGCAAGAACAAAACGAATGTTCTAAGCTAGGAAGGCATGAAGGTCTTAGCAGCATTGTTTCTGTGGGACTCATAAGGATTTAATGGGGGACCCCAAAAGCTAAAAGCTTCCTTACAGCAGCGGACTGTAGCTCTGCTTTACTTGCTTCCAACTGAGCAGAGGACAGAGTGGAAAACAAATGACCTAAATAAATTTGCAATCTTGTATGATCATCTATCATGACTAAGTGATAAAAGTTTTTTTTTTACTTTTAGATTCCTTTGTTACATGCCTTTGCATCATAAATTTAAAATACTTGAGTTAATGCTTTGAAATAATTTTTAAAATAATTTGAGCGGGAGCTATATTTTTTTCCATAAGCTAACAGGACTATATTCATTTGTTACACACAGAGTGCCTTCTCTCTCCATGGCTTAGCTGATGTCAGTAGATTTCAATGCCAGGCTTCTCACTGTCAGCTGGATTACATGGGCAAAGTCACATCATTAGCTGTTAACCTTGTAAAGCACTGTGTACTCCTAGCATACTGTACAAATAACGTTGATTCATCAACAGTCTGGAAACACACTCAGAAGTGATTCTTCCTATTATTTGTTTGGTGATTTCCTGCTGCTAGATCTTTGGGATCAATAAAAACAAATGCTCAGAGCTAAGCACATAAAATAATGACAATCATTTGTTTCATATTCTAGTTGATGGAAAATTTCAATTAGAAACTTGGATGTACTAAAGGGACTGTGATCAGTTAAAATAGATCTTGTAAGCCCTCAATACAACATGCAGTCACATTTACATTACTCAGTGATAAATGTTACTCATGTCTCTATGTCACAGCATAAACTACACTGTTTAAAAGTATTAAGTCAGAAAACCAGTCCTTCAGATTTCATGGATGCATGTTCTCAGCATTAAAAATATAAAAGAAATGGGAATTACAAGGCATACAGTATTGCAGGGAATTTTCCCTATCATATTACTACAGTGTTTATGACAGCTCACCTCAGCTGATGGTGACACCAGCATTGCAAATGAGTTCATGGTGGAAGACTTAAGTCTGGTGGTATATCAAGCAAATGTCCTTCTCTTAGCTCTAAATAAGGCAGCACTGACACTAGAAGTTGTAGAAGTGAGTCAGGGCAATGTTCACTCCAAATGCATAGGCTCAAGGGCAGGTCTAAAAAGCCTCAAAGCAGACCCGCACTACTGCATCTGCATCACTTAGAAAGTCTAAACTACTACACAGTGACTAGGTAGAAAGATAGCATTGCTTGCTGCTGGCTCAGATACCTCCAGTTCCCAGAGCATTCAAAGGCTCTAAATAGCTGACTCTCATATTTGCTTTTGCCATCTTGTATGCTTCAGCCAAATCTTTTACCTCAAACTTTTTATTGGACTACCTGTACATTTACTATTCCTGTTTCACAGATATTAAGTATCTACCTTTTTAGTAAATGAGGAGTTAAAAGGAGTTTAAAAGTAGTTTGGTCAGTTAAGTTTTCTCCTTGGCAATAGGGCCCCTCTTCAGTTTTCTGTGTCAGCTTTTTTATCTGCCTATGTGGTACATCTGGTGAAAGAAAGACTGGAATTTATAAAAATTTTTTCTCTTGGATCTTATCAGTGAAGAAAATTATATATTTATAAAGTTTCAAAGAGAAATGTTTCCTAGAACTGAATTTTATTTTTATACAAGCTAATATTCAGCCCTCAAATTTTTAACTATATTTTACATTTTCCATGCATCTTTAACAAGCGCACTGCATTCAGTGGTGAACTAGATGATGCAATACAACTTTGATGTATTACAGCTTTGTTTAACAAGTTAACATGTGTCAGCTGAGCAGCTACAACTTACTGTTTCCACTTCCAGGTTCCTCTCTGGGCAGCTCAACCCTTCTGACAGCTTAAGCTGTTTCCCAACACCTCACAGCTAGAGGGGGGTGGGTACAAATCCCTGCCTGGGGCTCAGTTCCAGGAACAGGAACTCAATAGATTTGGTGTCTCAAGTGGTCACTGGGACCACCCATGAGCCATATTATTAATAGAGGAATAGGGGCCATACCAGTGTAGTGAGGCTAATGTTATCTCTGTCACGGGATGGATGTTTTGCAACAATAATTCCTTCGCAGAAAAAGATATTCAAAAGCAGAAATAGTGACAAATTTGAGAAAAGTTCTTGTTGTTAATGATGGATGAAAGAGACATCAAAGGAGGAGTAATCAGAGATAGATCTTCATCCCAGTAAAATGGCCAATACGAACTTCCCAAAATTGTTACCCTTTTTACCATGGAATTTCCTTTCTAGAAGGAAATAAGACAAATAGGACCTCTATTTTTCCCCCTGCATATTTGTTTCAGTTACTGAAGGTCTATTTTACACTTACAGCTACCTTTTCCCTTCACTCAACTTCATTTTAAAATTGGTCATAGACTTCAATGGCATGTTGCTTCCTTCCATATTTTTAACAGTGTCCATTGAGTTTCCAAGGAAGAGCATATTTCCAAAGTTTCTAAAGGCAAATATTTTTATAGTACTAGCTTTGTTGTCACTGACCTTTAGAAATGATTCCTTCTTACTATCTTATATACAAAGATTTGAAACAGTCAAGCTATATCAGTTAGTTTTCTTAACACAAATGTATTAGTATCTACAACACAATTAGAAATGTTAAACCTCAGTTTAGAGAAAATCCCTTCTTTTCTACTGTCATCTGTTTTTGAAAGCTTCATAGAGCTTTTAATAAAGTAATTTAAGTACCATATTCTAAACATTTTAATGAAGAATATAAGAATGACTGGAATTCAAGTAGACATAGAAATATTTATCCCAGTAAAGTACAAAAAACATTTTAGAAATATTGCAAACAGTCATATAGTTGTATATGCCAGAAACACCAGAAAAGACCATTATGATCAATGAATCCAAATTTGGTGCAGAACATGTGCCGTTACATTTCAAAATATGTACATGAAATAGTTTTTGTTTGACTTACCACCCTTTTAGCCAGAGCATTTCATGCACAATTGTTTTTTTCTTTAACATGATCTCCCACTACTAAAATATACAGCAGTGAAAACTTTCTGATCCAGTCAACAAACAGTAGTGTTATTCTAACAGTTGCTGTTGAACATCCTGCCTAACTGCTGATTGGGAAAATAACCCTACTATTTTATCAATGTCAGTCATTAATAAATCACTGCTCATTCTTTTTACTTTTTTTTTGCTTCCCACGCCCCCTCCCTTTCTCCCCACCTTGCATTTATGTCCTTTCAGAAGCTGGTATTTTAACTGAAGAAACTTCCCCGTGTCATTGTCACCTTGCATCACCATTGGGCTAAGACAACTTTGTATCTCAGACTCATGAAAGCAAGGCATCCTCCTGCCCCTGTCCACATCTAGACTACTGTGTCTAGTTCTGGGCTTGCCAGTTCAAGAGAGACAAGAAACTACTGGAGAGAGTCCAGTGCAGGTCTACAAAGATGATGAGAGGACTGGAACATATCTCTCATGACGAAAGTCTGAGAGCCCTGGGGCTATTTGGCTTGGAGAAGAGAAGACTGAGAGGGGATCTTGTCAATGTTTATAAATATCTAAAGGACAAGTGTCAAGAGGGTGGGGCCAGTCTCTTTTCAGTGGTGTCCATTAATAGGACAAAGGGCAATGGGAACAAACTAGAACACAGGAAGTTCTATCTAAACATCAAGAAAAACTGTGAGGGTGACAGAGCACTGGAACAGGTTGCCCAGAGAGGTCATGGAGTCTCCTTCTCTGGTGACTTTCAAAACCCACCTGGATGTGTTCCTGTGTGACCTTGATCTAGGTGAACCTGCTTTAGCCGGGGTGGGGGGGGGTTGGACTAGGTGATCCCCAGAGTTCCCTTCCAAACCCTACTATTCTGTGATTCTGTGAAGCAGCACCAGCAGCAGTACAGCTCCTTGCCTCCTCAGGGTCACAAAAGTGACCTCAAAACTCCATCAAGGAAAGGGCTTTTCTGTTCCTTATGGGCAGCCTTCCACAGCTGGTTAAAGGAGGCCAAGCAGCTAATATCGCTGATTGCCATCACCTGTTATGTTAGACACCTCATGTGGTGCAGGGAAGTGGCTGCATGTTCAGTCACGTGGAACTTAGGAAGCTCATATGTGAAAAGAAAATTTGGACACGGAAAAAGATGATCTCATGTCTCTGAGATCAGTTTTATGCAGCATATATAACCAAAATGAGAGAATAACCACTGAGTGACAGATTGACATGTTACATGATTCTTTAGAGATGCTTTTTGTCTTTCTGTTAAGTGTCAGTTATTAACTTGAACTACATATATTACTTTTAGATGCAGAAAATGAATGCCGTCTAAATGTGTGATCTTTCCCGCAGCTAAGATAAACAAAAGGCATTGGGATACAATATAAGAAAATATCTCTTATTGTCCAGCTGGCAGAAACAGATTATTTAATTGCAAGAGATTTTTAGTTTTATTTTAATCATTTGCAGTAACTTCCTCAAGAAATGTATTCCTCAGGCAGACCCACTGTATTTTTATTCTTCAAAGTCTATCTCAAATGTTGTAGTCTTTCACTCAGTGTAATCAGCATTTGAAAAGAATTTATTATTTTTAAATTTTAAACGCATTTTGAGAATTGGAAGAAAAAAATCAGAACTTGATGAATCTCGGTAAAACAGTATTACTCTCTGGAAAGAAAATAGTCAACAGAATTTCCCCTTAGAGGCATGTATGTTTCCCAGATACCTGCCTACCTGCCCAGAAAATATCTCTGTAACTTCCAAGTTACAAAATCTTGCAATATCACTTTTAAAAAATGAACACTGAGATTAAACCATTTACTGTTCTTTTGAAGCTTCTCAGCTGTATTTTGTAATTGTAACTGAAACTCTCCCAACAAATTATGTAGTTGGCTATTAACAGATCTATCAGAATGTTATCATTTTACGACTATCTTTTCCTTAAATCTGAAGTTCAGCACAACAGAAGTGGACTTTTAATGGTTATAGTGCAAAGAAGCTTACAACAATTATTTTGTGAGCAGTCTGGTTATCACATAACAAAGAAGATATATTTGGCTGGTACAATCAGGAGGAATGTAAAGCTCCCACGCCTGCCTTCAGTAATTGATGAAGTGGGTCAGTGACATTTTACAGGGCTGCGAATGAATTGGACCCTTGAGGATAAATAGCACATAAACCTTTTCCACCAGCTCTTTGGTAAGTTAATATTGGCAATTCCAATTTAACGCTTATGAATGAAAGTATTGCAGGCTAAGTGAAATAAAAGAACAGCCACAGCTATTGTTTTTGGTTGGTGCTCTTTCCTGCAGGCGCTATGTAATCCAATGAAAAACAGAGATCTCCTCTGTCAATGAAATACATGTGACTGGGCTGGTTCTGGGCAGAGGAGAGTGTTCTGGAAGAACTTAGAATTTGTTGTATGACTAAAAATGCAAATTTTTGGCAAAAGTGCCTGTTGTTAGCCCTTTTGGGAAATATTCTTGCTGATTTCTTGGTGAGGTGGTACATTGAATGGTTGTGAGGTTTCGGATGCATGTTAGTGTTAACAAATTCTATTAATAATTTACAGTAAAAGGAAATATTTTATTAATGCCATCTGAAATCAATGCACAAAATTAAAATGAAGCATTCCCAATTGTTTAACTAAGCTGTGGGACATGGTTGGAGAAAACAGGTATTTAATTTTTAGAATACATTGTTCATTTATATTTAAACATTTCATTTAGGCATAAATGAAATTCTTTCATGCTGTCATTATGAATATTTAATTTCTTCAATGTCACATATAACTTTTATATAAACACACACATAATTAGCTTTTTGCTTCAACTGAATGAATCTGGAACTTACTATCAAATCTGCACGGGTGTGTACAAATAAACTGATATTAGCAGGTCCTGCAGACTTCTTTTCACAGGCAGTGTTTTCCACAATTTGGGCCTTCCTGGGCTTTACTGGTGCTAGTGAACTAAACAGGGACAGCTTAGCTCCTGTGGATATCTACAGCGTTCAGTGCTGGTGCACTGCCTGATGCAATTTTTGTCCAAGGCAAGTATCATTTTCCCAGAGAGTGCTTGGACTCAGCCTGTGGATAGCCTGGGGCTGTTGCAGTGGGCTGTAAGGACAGCGCTGCCCTGCTTTGGGGACAATAAGGTTTTAGCCATGTGGATGCAAGCCATACCATGTCACTTGCTCTCATGGTCAGAAAATGGAGTCTGACCCATTTTATTTACTAGCAGAGATGTAGACATATCCACATAGCTACTTTAAGAGCTGCAGATTCAATGCTGGCTCTATTTTCAAGGATGGCTTATGCCCCTACGGCATGCCATGAACTGAGGGGGACCGCCATGAATCTCTCCATGATCCATCAGCAGATGGAAGCCATAGTACGTTTGGAGGCCCTAATCTTGGTTTAAGAAACAATGTAAGGTTTAATGCAAAGCTTTGGGGATGTAAGGCTGGTTTCTACAAAAAGAATTCAGGTAAAACTCTATTGAATTCAATAGGAATTTTTTCACAGTTAAGGTTTAGGGATTAGCTCTGTTGCCATTGAAAATGTAAAGCTTAAAGCTCAGGGAATGGAGTGTCCTCACAAATGACTGAACATCTACTTGCTTTTCCTCCAGCAAACCAGTGTGCTTGGTGTGCATACTGGGGGTCCATATGGGCCACTCTTCTAGAAATAAAAGGGGTTGAATGTAGTGATGGATTTACCAGGGCAGGGAAGATAGAACAGCCATAGAATATACCTTGTAGGCAGGGCATATGCTCAGCGTCACACACAGATCTGCTGTCACCACTGTGGCTGCATCCAGCATGGGGAACTTATGCCTTTCCTGCACATATGGTCAGAGCTCAGTCCCATGAGCTCATGATCGTGGGATGCATGCTTTCTAAAAGGGGTGAATAGCTTTACTGGGAAGCAGTTTAATCAACCTGATTAAAACTTTCTTGGCTAGAAAGCTTAAAACTAGAGAATGAAACTGAAACTGTAAGACTGCTTGTGCAAAGTGTTCTGTTTCTGTGCCTGTTTGCAAATGTAGTATTAGGGAAAGAATCTTATTAGGTTTTAAGTTCACTGGATGGGAGCAGACCCAGCTGCCTAAGCCTCCTATCTGTAAGCATCTGGTATCACCCTTTATGTGACAGGCATATTAATTTGAGCTAGTTGGGACTTTAAGAAAATTACTGCAGGATTTTTAAACTGGAAAATGCTCATTCCATGCTCATCCATCCTTTGGAAGTACAAATCTGTTTCTATAAAGCTACAACCTAGAGATTTTTCAAATTCAGCACAAGAGAAGGAACAGATAAAAAGAAAGGAAAGCCCGTTATCCCAGTGCTTGGTAGCGGTATTTGAAGTATAGGAGGATCCATTACCATGCAGGCCAGTATTTCCCTCTTTTTTTTGCCTTTTGAAGAACTTTCACTCTGGCATATAACGAAAAACAATGTCAGAACCTTTGGGTATTATGCATGCTGTTTTGTGTGACAAAATTCTTGATTTTTCAGCCAATGAAGATGAATCTTTGTAATTCTCCTTTAGCAATGAGAGTCCTACCTGCTAACACTACTCCAGGCCTACCATCTATCTTGGATGCTTTACAAGGGCAGGAAAGAATGGCTGAAGGCAACTGTTCACTTCAGTAGTTCACTTACCTAAAAGAGCAAATATTCTACAAATCTCTCAGATTTTCACCTGTTCCTTAAACCATTGAATGCTATGGAATCCTGCACTGTACTCTTTCTACACAATAGTCCTTGCCAGGACTTTATTGATAGTGGTATTTATTGAATTTTAAAGGGCATTTGGATTTCAATGGTGTCAGTATGTCTGACTGCCAAAGAATATGGCACCATGGACTTGTATTTAAAAATATCATGCCCAAGAAGTTGGGAAATCTGTATTTTCCTAAGCATAGTTAATCACTGTTAGGCAAAGAAATACTTTGGGCATTTCTGAAACACCACTGTTGTAAGCACTGTCAGAGGTGCTCTCACTGCCTTTGAGAGCTCTCTCAGATGTTCCTCCCAGTATGGCTGATGGCAATATCCTCACCAAGCTCAACAGTACAATTTGAGTGGAGTCAAAACCTTGACAGCTGCTAGGTGTGTTAGCTACCATTAAATTCTGTAACCTATAAAGAAAGGCTTTCATATCTGTGAAGTAGCTCATACAGAATTCCAGGTAAACCTGGGATTGTAGTATGGCCAAAATATCTGCAGTATGGTGAGAAAATGGACGTCAAATATTCTTTTATTTCCAGTAACCTTGAAGTGAAAATTCCTGTGCTGGAAATTCTTACATTATTATATATTTTCGAAGTAAGGTATTACTACTTGAACTGTTTAAAATAGGAATTCCTATCATGAAATATATTTATTTAGATTTTTAAATGACAAGTATAACTGTCTGAAAACTAATTACTCTAAAAACTAAATTACTGGACTGAAATGTTTCCCTAGACCTCATTTTCCCATAGTAAAATTTCCATTGAAGCCAACTGGACTTCTGTAACTGTTAATCTTTCAATTATCTCTATGGAATTTACTCATTCCAATAATTTTTTAAATGAATTGGGTTCATATCATGTACATAGGGCTATAAATTTCCATTTCACCTTCTTTTAATTTTGATACTTTTGTCTGGAATAGGGAATTTCGGAGGAAAATAGCCACAGGACAGATATCCATATTGTTAAGTGATATTTTTTTTTAACTTAAAAAACCAGTATTAATAGACAGTTTTCATCAGCTCAACAGGTACAGCTGTAGGGAATTTATATTCATTATTGTTATTATTAAAAATGTTACTATTATAATTACTTCTGCTAGAATAAAAAGTATTATTGTAAAAAATAAATTATCATAAACAAACTACTAGGGCTTTTTGTATGACACTGAAAGATTATATATACCACATGGAGTTTTTGTTAAGTAGCAAGATGGATAAGATATCTTGTTTAGTATCCATTAAACAGTAACAGAAATAGATTCAACAACAACAAAATTATGAATCACTGAAAAAAAAGACAAAGAGAAGATAGTCCACCAGTGGAAGAATTTTCTTTTCTCAATAATTTCATTTCATTTTAAATTCTAGTGTAAAAATGTAGACATATTTGTATTTATAAAGCTTTTTCATCTAACGGGAAGTCTGAGACAAATTAAAAAGTAAAGGGAATATTGGGGTTTTTGCCTGTTACTAATTTAATTTTGGGAAATCTATTAATTTATTTCAGATATTAGCAGAAAATTTGAGTCTTTAGATATTTTTCATGATTTTTTTCATTTACATGAGCATTTAATGCAAAAATGTGGGGGCATAAATATAACTTCTGCAAAACTAATTCAGGCAAAACACCTGCTGAATTCAACAGAAACTTTTCCATAATTAGGTTTGAGGATTAGCTTAGTTGCCAACAAAAAGATTTGTTCCACAGAGGATTGTCAGCCACTGGCACAAGCTACTCAGAGAGGTTGTTGTGCCTTCATCCTAGGACATATTCAAAATCAACTGCACACAGCCCTGGGCAACCTGCCCTGGATGACGCTGATTTGAGCAGGGGCCTTAGATCAAGCTAACTCCAGAGGCTCCTTTCAGCCCAATCAGTTTTGGTTTTGTGAATTACTAATAGAAGTATTGATGTGATAACTTGTACATGTGTTTCTAGAAAGCAATAATATTTTTTACCTTAAATGATCAAATACTTAATGAACTGGGCCCTTTACAATTGTTGAGAATGAATTATAGGAACCACATCCTTTAGATTATTAGCTGGAATACAGATCAGGTTGGTGATTAATGAGAATTCTTACTCTATCATGGATGTTCAATGACCCATCTGGAATGAACTGATGGCCGCATATTTCAGCAGGTGTATACTTGTATCTGAAAGCCAGCAGAATTACATAGTTCTCCTCCATACCTATGCTACTAAATCCATGACCTCTGTAGGAGGTCATGGAGGTAGTAGCTCTGGAAGCTAAATTCTTCCTTGCTTTTCAAGACCTTTTTTCTGAAACTTCCTCTGAAACTGGCAACATACAATGCTATACCATGGTTGCATTTATTGGGCTGCTGTGAAGCTGAGAACTTTCAGACATAAATGAAATATATCTAGATGAAAAGGCATTCAAGTATTTAAAAAAATTGACAGGCTAGAATTACATTGTTATAACAGTTTGGGCAAGTATCTTTCACGAATGGTTTAAAGCCACAGGCTTACAACACATAATTGAGGTTCTCTGGGGCTTGTGAAACCTCTGAAAAAAAAACTAAGAAAAACAAGCCCATATTTCCTACATGTAGAACCAGATCTCCCTGTGAAAATTTTTTGGGGTGCACAAATGGAACAAGTTCAGACTTGATGATGCCTGACAGCAGGAACGTGGAATAGATGATTTCTTGGGGTCATTTCCTGCCTATGTTTTCTATGAATCTATGATTTCATAAGGTTATTCATTTGACTTTTTCCATCAATTCCACCACCAGAATTAGACGGATGTACATTATCAAGATAAGTAAATATAAGAACTGTAGGATTGAATGTCTGTATAAACATGAGAGCAAGTCCCCAAGGAACGACGGCTTGAAAGATAATTTCAAGTGATAGCAAGATGACTGTAAAGCATGCTTTAATAAATACATAACAGCAAATTAACATGCAACAATATCACAATCCTAACAAGAAGTTGAGTTTCCAGTTGGAAGCCTGTATGCTTGTGAATGTTAACAGTCATTGTTTCCTATTGTATCTATGACACACTACTACATTACCTACCGTGCGTCCTTTAGATGATGAATGTGTTCGTCCCCCACAATCTCATGAGCATAATGATTTGTTTACCTTTGTTCATTTTCACTGCTAATCCATATTAGAAAGCTTAGCCTAGTGAACAAAGTAAAATCCAATCAAAGAGGTAATAAGTGTCTAGAAGCCTGAAGGTAGGCTGGCTAACAAAACTGCTTATCAGAACAAATTCTTAATGGTGTAACTGTTTATTAAAAGGTTGGTATCATAGGAAAAAAACTATTAATTTCCTCCATTAGACCTTTAACCCGTCCATTTACTTTCCATCCACATAATAACAGATCATATTTCAATACCATCATTGCCATAAACTGTTAAGGTGATGGTATAAAATTTAAAAATTTTGAAATTGTTCTGATCTATCAGAGGCTTAATCAGTTTTGAAAACTGTTTTGAGATCTATATTGCAGTGCTTTAAGCTTGAAAGGAAATGCTTTCAGTTTTCAAACATTTGTGGTATATCTTCAGAAAGCCTGATGTATTGAACTTCACACAAGTTGCAATGCACTAGTTCCTAAATTGAGTAGAAACAAAGTTTGATTTATTAGCACTTGATCCTGTGAATCATGTAACCACCCACAGCTTCATAGATTAGGTGTTTGCACTTTTAGGTGTCAGCTGAGAATTTAATGAAACAGGATTTGATGAATTCTATAAAGTATTTTTCTCTACCTGGAAATTAGGTTGCTATACATATTTATGGAAGTAAAAGGCTTTCATTTCCAGTTCTCTCTCTTGCTATTTTTCTTTCTAAAGTTTAGACGATAAAAAGTAAAGGCTGAAAGAGAGACCAAAAAAAGTTGTGATAATGCTTATTTGTCAAAAAGTGAAGGACATAAGAATATTTTGTCCCCATGCTTGTCTTCAATGTCTTCAACCAAGTCAAACAGAAACCTGTGTATCTGTTTTTTCCTTCACTATGGTGGAACAACTGCTAAATATACCAAAAATGAAAGTTTAGTATGAGTGTACCTGTATTTATATATTAGTGTTTTATTACATTATGCTAGTTTTCATATTGAATCATGTCCAAAAGTGATATCTTGCCATATAGTTTTTGTATTCTATATTTCTATACTACTAATATAATAACACTTTATTGATCTTCTAAGAACTTATTTGATTGGTAGTTCAGAAATTCCCATTGTACTTATTATCCAATTAAAGAGCAAGAGAGACTGTTATTTAGTTATATATGGGCGATCAGGAAGTATGTTGCAGTATTACTTGATAATATTTTTCAAGAAAGATGCAAGTGTTGCAATATTCTGTTAAGTACATATATAAAAACTTGACAGTTTTTTAATTAGAACACTTTTAAACACACGATAATAATTTCTCAGAGATAGAAAAAGTAAATTTAAAACTACTCCAAACTTAAGAGGAAATTGCAGAACTGTGTTTGAAAAGTATTGACAGAAAGAAGAAATGAGAATCAGACAGGATCTAAGAGTACAACATGTGAATTACTTCGTGGTAAATTAATAATTACTCCATTTGATTTGTTTACAGGAGGGAATGAGACGGGTGAGAAATCAGTTCAGATGCATTAGTCTGATGACTAAGACTGCAAGCCTCACTCAAGATTGTGAGTGAGGATAATAGACTGTGTCCGGCTCTGCAGCCTTCAGTACAAGCAGGACACGGACCTGTTGGAGCAGGTCCAGAGGAGGGCCATGAGGATGATCAGAGGGCTGGAGCACCTCTCCTACCAGGACGGGCTGAGAGAGACGGAGCTGTTCAGCATGAAGAGGAGAAGGCTCCAGTGAGACCTTATTGTGGCCTTACAGTATTTAAAGGGGGCCTACAAGAAAGCTGGGGAGGGACTTTTTACAAGGGCTTGTAGTAATAGGACATGAGCTAATGGCTTCAAACTG
>JAVSBS010008569.1:84045-102334 GCA_033124195.1 Coracias cyanogaster
TTCCCGGAAGACTTCCTGGTGATCCATGGGAGTCGTAGTTCCTTTTGCTGGCTTAAAAAGACATCTCAAAATAACGGGTCCGTTTACCACACATAGGTAGATGTGTCAATATCATGCTTAGGCATAAAGGTTTAAGCTAGTCCTTGTTGTAGTTAACATTAGAAAGAGTTACAGTTTTCAGAAGTAACTCGTGGATTAGGCATTTCTCTGAACCTTCAATCCACATATATGCACATATGTAGTCAAATATAAATATATTACAATACATTTCTATTTAGCAAACACAGGAAGTATGATAGATCTGAATCTTGAAGATGGAAGTTAATAAAATTTCAAATTGGGAGCGTTGAAGTATTTTTATCCTTTATTTTTTATTCTGAATTTTGAAAAAGTATATTGCTTTGTGTAGACAATGTATGTTCACTTACACATCCTCACATAGCACATTGCTAATAAAAATAGAGTCACCAGAGTATTCACATCCCCCTTAGGAGTGAAATGGTATATTGACTTAAGTTAGCAGACCCTAAAAATGAATGGGTTTTATTTCAGAAATTAAAATACTGAAATGTCTTCTATAAAGAAGAAAAGATATAATAGGCTCTAATAAGCCATCTGATTGAACTTGCCATAATAGCATCATTTTCTAGGAAGGTAAGATTTTAGGCAATATTTTTTTGCTATGCCTAACCTAAACTATACTGCAATGTAAGCCTGTTCTAACTCCAATGGGGAGAACAGGTCTTCTACTTCGTCTCCTCAGCAGCGTTTCAAAGATCTGCAGTATGCTTTCAGGTGTTTTCTCAATCTTCTCTTCCTTCCACTCAGCAACTCCTGCATATCTTTCATGAAAAGCAGAGCTCCAAACTTGCACAACACTTCAACTGAGGAAATAGTTTCGAAGAGGAAGAAAGATTATTTTAAATGTGTCATGTAGGCTTCAATTTTCTTTATATGCTACAACCTGTTCACCTGTAGCTCTAGAGCATGATACTACTGGGTTTACATTCATTGTATTGGCCCTTATAATCTCTAAAATTTTCCTTTCTAAAGCTGACAGATCATCAGTTGTTTTCCATTCTGTGTTACTGAAGTAGATTTTCTAGGTGAATCTTGTATTTTACTTTAAGTATCATAGTATTTTAAGATGTTTTTCCAGTTTGTCAAGATCATGTTGAATTCTAATATTCTTTCAACATATGTGCCGTCCTTCCTTTATTGAACATCATTATCTGCCGTTTTCTCATCACTTATTTGTATCTGTTCCAATTCTTCAATTTACTAATACTGTTTCTTACAGCTGCAAAAGGAATATGACAAAATGATCCTGGTTCTGCTGATCTCTAAGCTGTTCACTAAGTCTGAACTATAAAGTTAAAGTATTCACAAAAAAACACACATAAAATACTTACATGTTATTAATAGGATTAATCAACCCAGAATACAGTCTTACATACAGGAGGCAACACAATTTTTCTGTGGGTGTTATAAGTAGTATCACAATAGTCTAAATGATTGCAGGAATAACTGATTTTTAATACTGGTTAATCCAAATTTTTTTTTTCATCATAGGAAAAAATATACAACACTGTTTTCTTTTTCATTACTTTCTGAAGCTATTGGGGAGAAAAGAAAAAAAAGAAATCTTACAATGAGAAGGTTAAGAACTGAAATAAGTTCACTAAATGTATTGTGAAATCTCCAACCTTAGAGACTTTCAAAATTCAACTAGAGAGGCTCAGAGCCAAAAGACCTAATTTTGATCTAACCCTGCTTTGAGCTATAGAACATCCAGAGTTCCCTTCCAATCTATATTTTCCTGCAATTATATGTAAATTAAGTAAAGGAGATGTGCATTAATGATGAAAAATAGCAATTATTTGCCTACTTGGTAAATGCCAGTATTCATTGTTTCTTCCAAAATTAATAACCTAATATATTTGTGCACAGCGTGCTTGGTAAGCACACAAAAGGATATATTTATTAGCTGCAGGCAGGATGATCAGGTTACATTTCTTGAACATCTTGGTAACTGAGGAGATGATTCTGATTCTTGGTTGACAGTTTTGTCACTGCGTCTCTGAACATCAAAGACTCTATCATCAGTTCTTCAGTCCATCCGTACTTTTCTCTGGAGTGTTCAGGTTTCGATTCCAGTTGGATTTTCCAACTGTTTGTTTTGCCTCATGGCCTCATTTTAAGAATGTGATTGTGGGTGTGGGTATGCAGGTGAGAGCGTAGACTTCACTCTGACTTTTAGCAATTTTATATAGACACCCTTCATTCCTCTTGTACTAAACATGATCCTGTTCCTCATTTCTATCTCTAGACTACTAAATGGAGGTTTATTACTATATTTTTTGTCTGTCAGCTGATTAAATCAGGTCCTTAATTCAGGCTTTTGGATTCAGCTGCTGTGTTCCAATCTTCATAAAGAAGAAGATTAGAGGATGCTGTTGCAAGTGGTGGCCAATAGTGGGGTATTTGAACTGGTTTGAAACAGGAAAAAACTGATGTGAGAATAAGTTAGCAGCAAAATTGTTGAGGATTGGTTGCACTAAGGACATGAGGAAAGGAAGGTTTATAGGAGCAAGTACTTATTCTAATAAAGTGAAGTGATACAGATGGACAAAGCAGAGAAGTGCAGCTGGAGGGCACCAGGGCAGCCACAGCACCAGGCATTGGGCATCTCCCTGGGGATGGGTTGAGGCCAGGATAGGACACTGGCCCACAGGTCAGACTGACTCATTGGGGCCTATGGCCAGGAAGGGCTGGGCTGTGGGGACCTGGTGACTGGCTCTGCTGTGGCATTGCTAGGGCAGAAGCTGAGGACCCCATGGGCTGACATGGGGTCTTGGGCTGTGGGCAGGGTGGAGGGAGGCCAAAGAGGGGTCAGGAAGAGAATGTCAGAGCTGGTAGTACCCTTCATCCAGACCCAATACACCTTACCCTCTCATACACCCATGTAGCATAACAACAACACCCAGCAGTACAGAACACAAAACTTCAGCATCATGATGCAAAAGCACCATGCTGGTGAACTGTGTTGGAGCCTTGCCATTGTTTCAAGTATGCTCAATGAAACACAACCCCAGAGGAATAAGGAGCATATCTCAGGGATGCTCTGTGGACTGCAGGGGGGATGCGAGCCAGAAGCAATGCACCATAGCTGCCAGCAATGCTAGCAGATGAAGATACCTGTTCTGAGCCCTGTGTACCTATCTCAGTCTCTGCCACCAGGTCTGGGGCCAAGGTTCTCCTCCTGGTCAAGTCCATGCACACTCTAAGCGTGAACTTTCTGGTAAATCTCTATACACAGTGTGGTTACTAGAAGTGAAGATAGAGTGACATGCAGCTCTATTACCTGAAGCCAGATGTTACAGGTGCCACTTGGCAGGCTGTCAGAGGCATTCTGCAACCATAGTCTCGTGCACGCAGCGAGTTTTGGCAGTCTTGTCATAGTATTCATTCTGCTGGAGTGTCCTGGCATACAGTTATTTTTTAATGATTTCAGACATTGCTATTCTCAGCTCACACAGTTTGATAGATGCTGCCACTAAGGCTTTATTCTTTACTGAGACTTTATTCTTCAACTGCTCATCCTAATAAGTCTCTGTGTGCTGTGGTATGAAAGTCTACACCAATGAAGAGTACAGATCTGTTGAACTCACCTGGGCCTTTTTATTATTATTCAAAGTTCTTTCCCTTTTTTATGACTTTGCTATTCACACATTTGCCTGTGTTCTTGGAACAACATATTGAATCGTACATGGATTGTCTCACCCAGATCAGTATAACTGGGGTTTACCACAATCAGCTGAAAATATTGCAATAAAACTTTTCTAATAGAAAATGGTTTAAATCTCCCTCCACCTTCCGTCTGCAACTGATCATCCTAAGGGATGAGAATCAACCTATGAGAAAAAACAGTAAATTCACTTTTAACAAATACTCTGCTCATGAGTGTCTGTGGAACAACCTGCATTCAACCTCCGAAGTCCCTTTGAAATGTACTGTATGGCATATCTGAGTTTAAATCCACTGATTAGAACAGCTTTTCTTTAGCTCAGAGACAGTGCCACACTTAACGCATGCTCAGCCAGCTTTTCTGAAGTAAAAAAAATTAGAGCTAAAATCTATAAAGAAAAAGAAGAGGTCAACCCATAAATTATAAGATATAATTTACAGCTATATAAACACCCAACAGTTTGAGACCACCAGCTTTTCACATTTTTTTTTCCAAAATAAGTGTGTCGGTGTCTCCTGAGCAGGGATGTCTCTCAGTATACATTGCAGCCCCTCTGCTCTTCCAGGCTTGTTAACCAGAGGTGTAATGGCATATTATTCCCTGGACCTCAGTCGAGCTGATACTTCCAACAGATTTACCACCTGCAAGAGTGATTTGATTATCCCCTAGTGACACTAGTTTCTAGAGGAAATGATTTTGTTAGGCACAAATACTTAAAAAAATAAGTAATTTAGAGCCTTGCAATCATGTTAATGGTTCAGGCATTTACTGTACTGGTCATGTCTGAATACTGTTTTCTTTAAAATGCTCATGCCTCCAAAACACTAATTCTTACAGAATAGTCCTAGCTGACAATCCGAATGTGTTCATAACTCACATATGTTCTTACATGCTCTAATTCTCTACAGAGAGAGAGGTTACCTATATTAGATCCTGTTTGCTATACGGCATCATTGATCATGCTGTGAATTAAATTAGCTTAAGTTAGCCTAGTTTGCCTGTACAGTTCATATTCTACCCACTTAACATGTTTTGCTTTTGCTCAGACGATCTGCATAATTATAAACATTCAGCTGATCCCACTATATTATGAGAACTATTGAAACCTTGTAGCACATTTTGATGCTCTAGTAAATGCAGTAAGTAGAAGTCTAGATGCACAGAAGCCAGTAGAACCACTGACACAAAGTCCAGGTTAATACATCCAGATTATACTCAGTGAAACTGTTCTGTTCTTATATGCATCCTCAGATCATTATTTCTGCAACAGCTGTTTCGGGAAGACAAGCAGGTTGCTTAATAGCAAGAACAGAATTCTGAAACAGCTCCCTAGCTGCATCAGGTTGCTGTGATTTATTCTAGGGCACACTCCCTGATCATTTGCTCCACATACATGGAAGGTCACATGGACAGTTCAGTCTGGAACCCATCTTTGCAAGAAAATCTGGGTACCATTGAGAGGTAGCTTGTTCCAGTGCACTCTTGCTAGAGCCAGCATGAGTACCAGTAAGTCTGAACAGCTTAACTCATGGAAAAGGCTCAGTCTCTAGCACGATATAGCAAAAATGCTGTAGAAGCAGCCATTGTTTACTCTCTGGCTAAGAAGAGGACTGGCCATTGTTCAACAAGGATGTTTGAATGAAATCTCAGCCATTGTCATAATTTCACTACTATAACCCAAAAATCATTCCCAAAGCTTTTGAGGTCTGCTTCAATAAAATACTCTTGTGCTGGTTCAGTCATCATCATTTTACACTGCCATCAGTTACCTGATCACACAGGTCAACACTGAATTCAGCAACATCCCCTCAGAAGTCTTCTTTCAGACAGTCCTGTGGGATCAGCTCCTCTGCTGCCCACTGTGGTGCCAGCATCACCTGCTGGACACAACAGACAGAGATGACTCCCTCCATGGCTCTTCACATGGAAAGACACCACCAAGAGAGCTCAGTAAGATTCAACCAGCCCCAACAGAAGCCACATCCAACAGAAAGCTTCTCCAGCTGATTGGCTCCTGGTTAATATAGCCCTGGACTCACCTACCACTCCAACCACCTGGGTGAGGGCAGAGCCAGAGAGACACAGGTGGGCCAGGTTCTGCCTCTGGAACATGAAGCTAATCAGAAAAACAAAACACTCTGCTAGGTTGTGACTCATCCACAGGTCAACTCCAACTTGGGGCCTTCAAATACTTAATTGTGACGGAAGAAAATTGTGATTACAATTACATTGACAAATAGTGCTTAAATCAGTAATATACAACATGACAATCCACCCTCAAAAAAAAAAAAAAGAACTGATCATGAAGAGATATAGATGCACTAAGTAAAAAACCCAGAACCAACAGAGGCAAAACCACAAGATTTGTTGTTCCTATTCTCTTTAGTCAGGTTAGGGAATTTTTACTTTCATAGAGTATCATTATCAGTTTCAGATTTTAGCATCTTTCTATCCCTTCCAGTAAGACCACTATATACAAGGAGGAACAGCGTGCTCAGTGTAATAATAGTAGAGCAGTAGCTTTAAAATATCAAGAGTATAAGATTTCTAGACAAGCAAAGTTTGACAGGGAAATAGCAGGAAAATAATAACTTTTTATTTCATACTATCAGGGGCTAACAGGCCAAATTACACAGATAGGAAGCATTACAGAAGAAATAGGCTTCAGTAACTGAAAACAGAGAACACATTTTAATTAGAAAGAGACATTACACAGAGTTGTAAAAATTATACTTCATTAGAAGAAAATAGAAGGTGAAGGAAAGTCTCATTTTTATTTTCCAATATTCATGTTTTAAATGTTTACTTAATTTTTTTCACTTGTGCTGGTAACAAAAGAGCTGTTGTCCAGGTATCTCTTTTGTGTGATTCTGCAGGCTAGACAGGCCAGATCAGTGACTCAAAGTAGGATTAGGAAGAGCTGGGCAGATTTGTTAAGTCACTGGGAGAAACCTCTGAGCACTGAAGAAGAGATATATTAAGTGGGAAAGTGTCCTTTCCTTCTTGTTTTGGTTCCTTTGAACTATTAGGATTCTTTCCTGTACCTAAGTCAGAAGATATGTAAGATTTAAAGTAAATTGAATGAATGTAACGTCTTCTTTAAAGTAAAAGAAAACGAGTAATTTATACGTAAGTGTAGAATCTTGAGTGTCTAATGGATTGAATACACTTATCATGACTACGTGTTTTCAGTAAAAAGAAATCCAGACACTGGATCAGTACTAGTAATCTCAAATTAGAATCTACCATAAACTCATTTTATCCTATTAGAAATATTGATTTATGAACAATTCTCAAACGTGTAATTTTAGTATTCACCCAGTGCTACATTCCGGAATAGCTCTTTTTGAGCAATTGTCCAACTTACTTCCTCTTATTTCTTCTTTAGCTCTGGGAATTTTAGAAATATGTAATTTCAAAATCAGGAAATCCAATACACATCTGATCAATAACAGTGTTACCCACTTACCCAAGCTGTCACCTTTTAGGTAGGATGCACTTCTACTAAAAATAGAAATGAAACATTATACTGGTAGTATTACAATATTTTGAACAATTAAAATAAAATGTTTTAAAAAGCAAAGGTTTCCTAAAACTGGCACAGACTTATTTGAATAAAGCCCTGGAATAAGAAGGTTAAATGTACACCAGTTAAATGTAATTCATATCATACAATACTGTTCATGCTACTTTTCCTGCATCTGTACCTAAAAGATTATGACATGTTGAAGTTATCAAAACTGATGTGTTTATATAAAACTGACAGTGATGTGCAGTAGAGATGACAGCTCTTTGAAGATGATATGAAAATAGAACAGGAAGATATACTTCATAGAAACCCAGAAGGATCATGTTTGGTTTTTTGATTTTTGGGTTTTTTTCAAAAAGAAAGAAGAGAGTAAAAAATAGACAAACTTGTGAATTTTTTTTTTAGGTCTACATAATAGTTTCTCCTAGATAGTTTTACTAGCTGAAGTGTGTTGTTAACTGTTAGGTGATTAATTTTAGAATTGCCTCCAAAATCTCGAGACTTTATGGCCAAAAGTTTGCCTGGCAAGGAAACAATATTCTATAAAAGCTTTAATGGTGTTAGATGGAAAACGGTCTTTAGACTGTCTAACAATGGTAAACTTGGCCTAAGTGTCATGTACAAGGAGTCCGGTTTTATTTTACACTTAAAGCTGATTTTGGCAGAAAGGCAAAATTGGAAATACTGAATATAAATGAGGTATTTATGGCACCACCATAATCGAGCTTTCTCCATGAATGAAATTAAGCATGGCAAAGTGATTCTTCAATAACTGTGCAAATTAAATTAAATGAAAAACCATTAAACATTGTTATCCTTATCAATTCTTAAAGAATAAACAGTTAGAAGTCAAGATCTAAATTGCATCTTTTAATTTCTTATTAAACTTTAACAGTTACGTACTAAATATGAAAATATCAAATGTGAGATATATATACTTAATTAATCATGCATATTGAAACTTACAGTTGTAAGCAACCTACCACCAGTGATTAACCAGAAAAATAATTCAGATGAGGTTTCTTCTGCAGTCATGGTTAATGTCTCTGTAACACATTTTTTCAGTGACTTAACATTCACCTCATTATACAGTGTGGTGTCTTTCTTTGCCTCAAGATAGGATGGATGTTAACTCACACTCTCAGGAAAAGGGTAAGTGACTCTTTGCTTCCTGTGCTAATGGTCACCTGCTGATGGGGAGCAAGGGCTTTCTGGTAACTGAGAAAAGCAGCTTCCTCACTTTTATCTCTCTTTCTGTAAACAGAACTTGTACCTCCTTAACATGGGTGTGCAGCTTCTCCTCCTGGTTAGCAGGAAGGACAAGAGTAGTATCTGATAGGATCTGAAGACAGCTCTTTCTATGCTGCACCCACTTATAGGACACCTTGGAGCAAGTGTCTTTCTCACCTTGCCTTCTTTGGTGCTGTATTTCACAGTGCTGCTGTGACTTTCTCTGTCATTGAATTTTAATATATTTAACCCTCTGACTTTTCTTTTTAAAGACAAAATATTTGTATTTCTAACATGAAAATGTGAAACTGCTATTAACTACTTGTACTATTCTGACCTGACTCCTTTCAGTTTTCAAGAAACAAACAAAACTGGTTATTGATAGAAGTTGTTGTTAAGATAAAAGTTTTCTGAATTATCTTGTCAGAATTTGGGAGTGGGAGGAGATGGAGGGGATGGGACAAGGGAAATCCATATATAGTAAGAGAACAGATAGGGGAAATCTTATGCTTCATTGAGGCTGGTGCTCATTTCACTACCTAAGGAAAACCCCTCCTGAGAATAGCAGCTGGAGTCTGTGTCAGGTTTTGCCCTCAAACTAAGAGAATTTTAAGCATAGCTTTGACCTGTAAGTTGTGAGTTGAACTGCCATATTCTTTCTATAATTAAAGGAAATGAGAACTTTTAAAGTAATGCAAGCTAAGGTTCTCACATTTAAAAAAATGTATTCTCATGTTTCTTTCACAATTTCGAAAGCATTTTTGATGTATGCTATGCAGCGTTGTTCTTTCATGCTTTTGGAAATAACAGCAAAGCTTGTACAATTCTAAGAGGCAACATATTACACAAAATCCCAAATCAGCTTTATTTTCTTTCCAGAAAACTAATCTGGCTAATTTCAGGCATAATTTTTTTGGGAATAGCAGCTCAGAATTTGCCAAAACTGTTACACACATATGAGACCAAAATTCTAAACCTTAAAAATTCATCCATTTTTCATAACACTTTTACTGTCAATGACTTTGCCTGAGTTTCAGGCAAAATTTCACAGTGGGACTGACACAGGTGAAACATTTACACAGCAATACATACAACAATGATGCACATTCTGAAATGCCTGTGCATTAAGACATAATTTATGTTCTCATGGTAAAAAATCCAGGTATCAAGAATATTGAAACTGACCAGCAGTGGAGCATTTAATAACACAAACTAAATAATGTATTCGGCACATGATGATATTGTCTCATATTCTGTATATTTTTTGAGGCTGCAGTTTTCTCATATGTTAACATAATCAGTCCCTCTTGTACTATAAATGTCAAGTCCTATATATGAAGGTTAACGTAAATTTTCCCTCTTGCAACAAGAAAACAATATCCTGTAAACCTGGAGAAAAGCCACAATGTAATACCAAGATGTTTTCAACAGTTAAGCAGGAAAAAGCTGTCAACAACAGCAAGAATAATGATCATTTAAACTGTTACAAAAAGATTAGCAACAGTCCTTCCTTGCCATATGCATATGGTTAAAAGTTAATTTTACTGTACATATTGACAGTCCTCTTCTTACAGATTCCTACATACATGAATAATTATAATCAGGCAAGAAAGAAGATTATTTAACAAATTTATGCATATATAAGCTTTTGCATCAGTACTTTTTTTTTCTTGAAAGTTGTACAGCAAGCTTTTAAAAAAATAAGAGAGCCTGGACTCTGAATGATTACTACTGTATCTTTTGACACCTTGTTTCAAAGATTTCTTGTTACTAGCCCAAATGTTATTTATTTGAACTAATGTTACTAATTCTTAGGCATATTTTGAATTATTTTTCTTTCCATTTTTTTTAGTGATCCAATTAAAAAAAACTTTCTATCTATTTCTAGTAGGATACTTAAAGAATAACTAGAGATTTAGCCAGGTATTTCTAAAAGCAATTCCAAGATATATACTGTTTATTTGCATTTATAGTCAACACAAAACACAACAGAGAGCCTCTTTCCAGAGTACTTTGATGGCTAGACTGTTCACCAAGGTTGGAGAGAACCAACAGGCATGACTACAAGTGCACCTTGTCACATCAGGTTAGTCTTTGAAACAGGTTTTCTCATTGTCTAATATTTGAGCTCTCTCTCTTGGGCTAAAGTGACAAGAGACAGTAAGAACAGACTGCCCAAGAAGATGCTTCTACTAAGTACACTTCACTGGGTCAAGTCTCAAGCTCATGTCTGATAAAGGTCAGGACTGTGAATCTAGTTATATCACTTTCTAAATGAGGGTCCCATTCTTTGAGCTTTGAATTATCAGGAGGTTCCCTCTGTTTCTGTCTGATCGGCATGATCAGCAGTTTCAGCTTAGACTAGAGAAACTTTTAACAACAAAAATGTTGCTGAAAAGAGCTCATGCCTTAAAAAAATGCAACTCAACTCAAACCAATAACCACAGAATTATAGAATCCTAGTATACCAAGTTGGAAGGAACCTCAAGGATCACCTGGTGTGATCTTTTGTGTCAAAAGCATAATCTAGACCAAATGGCCCAGCACCCTGTCAGGCTGATTGGGCTTTAAGTGTCCAGTGCTGGGGAGTGCACCAGTTTCCTGGGGAGATTATTCCAATGGCTGATTTTTCTCCTTGTGAAAATTTTTCCTCTTGTCTTCAAATGGAATATCACCAGGAGTAACTTGTACTCGTTACCCCTCATTTTTTCATATGACTCCTTGTAATCTCCATCTTCTTTGTAACCACCCATTAAGTAGTAGAACATGGTGTTAAGGTGTTCCCTAAGATTTCTTTTCTCAAGGCTGAACAAACCCAATTCTCTCAGCCTTTCCTCCTATGGCAGCTTCCCTGTCCTTTCATCATCTTTGTGGCCCTTCTCTGGACCCCAGAACACCAATTTCAATTATCAACATACAACTTGTCAAAAAAATCCCACTCACCCCCAATTAGGAGGATAAGAAAGCAGACAAATTATTTGTTCACACTGAATTCGTCAAGCTATAAATTAGCAAGTCATATTGGCACCCACCTATTATTTTAAACAGGGACCACATAGTCCAGTTATCTGGAACGTGGTATCAGATCTCATGCACAGTGTACAAGCTCACATGTATTCACATACTTTGCTTTCAGAGTTGACTAAAGGTCATTAAAAATTTGGAAAAATCTGAAGAGCTTCAAGCAAATTAGCATTATTGTTACTAAAATTTTTAACAACTTAAAAAAAAAAAAAAGAAAAAGTCTTGAGGAAAGAAAGTCCATAAAGTGCATGAAGGGCTACTTAACACCAATATTTTTACCAGGATGTTCCAGAGGAAAACTCACCAGGCAGTGTGTGGGTAGATGCTGGGGTTTTATGGTTTTTTTTGTTCTTACATTCTTCACAAAGTAACAGCTATTGGACACTGTCAGATTCATGGCACTGGAATGGATTTGGTTGGATCCAGCAGAGCCTTTATTTTATTCATTTTTCATATTATCTCTTAGTACAGGAATATAATATTCTGTCTTTATAAATCAGTCATTTTTATCCTTTTGAAAAATCAGGGAACATAATCTACACAATGAAAAGACAAGTAGTGTTCTAATGTGGAATAATGACGGTATTGTACAGCCCAAGTAGTGTCCAATCCACTGTTTATAACAGGTTTCTAGTTTATTTATAAATGAAATAGCATAAACTCTAATAAGGGGAAAAGATAATCACTTCTGAAAACTAGGATGGCAGGGCATAAAATCCTGAGATTATCTCAAAATCAAGAGTGAAGGACAATATGTGAGTTTATCAGATTACTTCCCTTGCTTCAATAAGAAGGTCCTCTCCTGCATCTTCAGTTTGCTTGGAGCCTGTGGGCAGAAGCAGAACTGTTAGCCACTGGGAGAAGGTGGAGTTCCCTGCTGTGAGAACACCTACAGAAAGACTAAGCCACAACCACTTTCCTAAACCACAAACAGTGAAAAGCAGAATGTGAGGAAAAGCACAACAATGCCTCTCACTCCAGAGCTGGATGCATTCTATCGGGTGTCAAATTCAGGGATGTTAGTTTTCATTAATCTGGATGATTCTTCTACGTTCAGGGAGGGTCAGAAAGGGAAGTTTTGTGGGAATCCCTGACAGCATTTCCTGTTCTTCCTTACACTGAGATAGATTATATTGAACTTTTCAAACTGGAGTCAAAATGGCACTATGTTTGGACATCCTAAATGCAGAATTTGGTAAACTTCATGAAGTAGACTTCATTTCCCTGCTTTCAGCAGAGAAAACAGAACTTCTTTTCATAGAACTGTCAGTGTCCTTAAGGGTTTGAGTCGGTTGCTTATTCAAAAACCAAAAAACTCTTGAATACGTTGAGGCCTGGAAGTTTGGACAGGTCTGCAGTATTTTGATCAAGAGGTACTTGTCATTTTTTTATGTTTTCTGGTATGAAATTAAAAAACTAGTTAAGCAGACAAGGTAACCACTGAGAAATTCAAGCTAGTGGACATTGAATAAATGCTTCTGCCCTATGTTGTTCTGCTTGCCAGCCACTCGGTATTAATTTGACATGCTTGTGTGGTTCCTTCACTGTCAGTTAACAGGTAGCTGGTTTAAATCCAGATGAGAATGTCTATGTGAGTTATGATTGCTGCATTGGGTCATGTAGATGTACTTAAAAACTATAATCTCTGCAGCTGTTTAATTTACAAACATTAAGCTAAGAATGTGTTTCACAATGAAAGTAGGAAGATTTAAAATGTGAAAGTGAGTTTATAATTTCTCTCTTCCGATTTCTGCTACTCTAGGGAGAGTTATGCGACCCTTCTGCATTTTGTGCCATAAAAAGAAAGGCTGTGTTTGTCTTACTTGTATTTGTCTATTAGCCTTTTTAATATAAAACAGAAAGTTACATCCACAAATGTATTTTGTGTTATTACTTAGCATGATTACAGTATTTTGTGCTCTTAATATACTTTAATAAATAGCTTTCAGTACATTTTAGTGAAGGCAAATGGATTTCAGGCATTCTGCAAGCTATATGCAGGTGTAACTGCCAATGAGGTCCCTTTCACACTGAAGTCTTAGAAACAAACATTGAATATTTTATCTTTGCATTAAACTGTTGAAGTAGATGCTATTTTAATCATCATATTATTTGAGAATGAGGATCATAGCCTTTTCCATGTATTGACATAAGGAATTGGAAGATTCGCAAAGTAAAGTAGGTTAGATCATAGAATTATAGAATAGTTTAGATTGGAAGGGACCTTTAAAGGTCATCTAGTTTGACTCCCCAGCAATGAGCAGGGACATCTTCAACCACATCAGATTGCTCATCCAACCTGACCCTGAATGTTTCCAGGGATGGGGCTTCTACCAGCTCTCTAGGCAACCTGTTCCAGTGTCTCACCACCCTCACTGTAAATAATTTCTTCCTTATATCTGGTCTAAATCTACACTCTTTCCGTTTAAAACCATTACCCCTTGTCCTGTCACAACAGACCCTGCTGAAAAATCTGTCCCCAACTTTCCTGTAGGCCCACTTTAAGTATTGGAAGGTTGCAATAAGGTTTCCCTGGAGCCATCTCTTCTCCAGGATGAACAACCCCAACTCTCTCAGCATGTCCTCACAGGAGAGGTTCCACCCCTCTGATCATTTTTGCGGGCCTCTGCTGGACCTGCTCCAACAGGTCCAATTTTTCTTTTTCATGTGGAGCATTTGCCATGTAGATTTGTCTTCTATCTTCCTCTCATTTTACCATCCCTTCCCCTAACAGTTAGCATACTATCACACTGCAACGAGGCTACAACCGCTCTCACACCCTATTTGGAACCTTTTATCTTTTGTTCCCACACTACAGTTTGGGAAATCATAACTAAAGTTCATATGTAGCATAACAGCAACATTGGAATGTTTAAAAGACATGAACTGTCATGAAATCTTGTTGTAGTGCAGACTTCATCAGTATTTTTAAGCTTTAATCTCATTTGAGAGGAAAATGTTAGGTTTACAAAAAAGTGAAAATAAGTATCCCCACTGTCTCCCCACCGGTCTCTACTGTTTTTCCTCATGTCCATCTTGTTTCTTGTAGGAATTTTTGTACCAATGCTTTGGCAGTATCAATTTATTTCTGGATATGGTTAATTTTTCGCACTAGAATTGTAATGTTGTTCTAATAAGTTACTGCTAGTTCTATGAAAACAATTCCCAGGGATAACTGAAGTGCTTCTTGAGGAAGGGAATTGCTGGCATCACTTCAAGGTAGGAGAGCAATCATAAAAACTTGCAGATTGAAACACATCTGACCCATTACCTCCCTGCCCAACTAAGAAAGAACTAAAAAAAATGAATTTGGGAGATCACACCAAGATAGATACAAAGTTTCAAACCGTTTTAAAAAATACTAGTCTATACTGTCAGTTTAGGGCCCAAGTCAATATTCCTTGATTATCCAAACTGCTTACATGTTGGATTTCACTCCATCTAACAGAGGAACAAACCTAGGCCCAGCAAGAGATCAGCTTATATTCAAACCCTTCTAGTTAAGAAATTTGAGACATGTGGTGTAAAGAACAGAGACAAACGTAATGGGCTAAACCATGCTAGAAATACCTGCTATAAAGTAGTAAGAGCTAAATCAGTTCACTGTGATTAGATTTGTCCATGAAGAAACATTCTTGCAGTAGTACGTCTGCTTGCACTTGTTAGGGCATCATCATAACATACCATCTGGTTTTTTATATCCTTCTTTATAGCTCTGACTTTCAGAGAGATAGTAGTGATTACCTCACATCTTTATTACAGAAAAAGAGCTTTTGCTAGTTCAGTGTTCAGGAAAAAAAAAAAGTTTTTGTCAGTTACTCATCAATTTGCTCATCTGTTTGTCCTATGCAACATGATAATTTCAAGTCTGCTGATACTGTTACCCAAGGGAATATGAGTCATGCAATAATTTTCCTTCCTTCCTGCTGATTTCTTTTAATTTTCCGGAACTTCAATATATTCCATACATATTTTTCACCTTAAACTATTCTACCCTTATTAGCACTACAGTCATTCATTTCACTTTAAAAATCTTATTTTCTTATTTTAGATAGAAGGCTTACTAGTATTAGAAAAATACTTTAAATTAAGAGGGCATAAAATTTTGGTTTCTTACCCTTAACATCCTATTCATTCCAGGGTACCTGTTTTCTTTTTCTCATCTCTTAGAAAATGAACTCCTTCTTCAAAAACAAAGACTAATATTCATAACAACACCTTTTTGTTTATAGGGACCACTAATACCAAGGCTATGAAAGAATGTTAGCAATGGGGTAGTTTCCCTTTTTCAGTAGGGAGGTCAACTAGTAAGCTCCAGGATAAACAACCAGTGACCTTCTGAATGAGTCTCCTGACACTGAATCTTGTAGCAACTAGAGCATGGTTTGTCGTAAGGAAACCCATCAGGGACTTCTGGGTGAAGCAACAGAGGACTTTTAATTTCCACTGCAGGAGAAAGGCAGTTGAGGGAGAGATCACTCTGGCAGCAGTGTCACTTCGGAGTGCTTAAATCAGGTGAGTCTGAAAATGTGCAGTGAAGTATTGATCTGGCAAAGACACTTCTTCGTGGTTGCCTGATTTGTGAGCTAAAATGGTCATGGCCAATTTCTTCACGCTCTAGATGAACTGAGCTGAGGGAAACATTTTGACTCATAAAGCACAGCCAAATCCACAAGAGTAAAGGAAAAGGGAGTAATATCTTGTGGTCAGTCTCTCTCTTCAGTAGAGTGCTGGAGGCAATGCATGAGGTTAAATGGCTTTTAACTCTCAGCACTGACCTATTTATTAAGTGTTTGCTAGCTATGTCTGAAAGACAGTTTTCATTCTCAAGTTTGGATGGGTTTAGAAGAGTTTCCAGCTTACATGAGCAACATAATTTCACAATTTTGGTCCCTCTCAAAGGAGCTTTTGTGGAGGATCTTTATGTGCAGGAATGTGCCGGTTTCTTCCCAGAGAAAGCTGGCAGACTTTAAAGCAAGTTTCTTTTTTACTTCATTGACCATTTTTCTTTTCCCTCAGATAACCGTCTTCTCCTTTCCTTGTCCTAGATGCAGAAATGTGGAGCAGCTTTCCTATTTCCTCCACTTGCTGCAAAACTTCCATTTAATCATGTGATTCTTTTCGTGCAGTTTTTATTCTGCTTATTTTTTGTCTTGCTTTTCTTACTATTTCCTTCAAAACATTAGCTTATTTTAAAAAATCTACTTTAAAAAAACAAAAGCACATCTGACTTCAATGCCTCATTTCACATAAATTTGTTTCTCTGCATGCCTCACTTACAGTTCCATTCCAGACCCTTTCCCATTTGCTGTGTACAGGAGATCCCAAGGGAATCATCTGTGAAGTTGCAACTGTCCTTCAAGGCCTCTTATGTCTCAGTTTGTGTGGTAGACCTCACTTTGGCCTTTAAAATAGCATCTTCTAGACACAGAAAGTTGGTATGTGGATGACAGTTCACAGTTACCACATCTGTGCTTGCTATTCTCTTTACAATCAAATACTCGCTTGTAATGCTAGCCCTTTGCTAGTGCCATTGTTACTCTTAGCTGTTTTCACGCCCCTAGAAAGGAGCTGAGTCACACCTGAATCCTCTGGAAGGAAGAAAAGGTAGGACTCTTATGTTTCTTCGCTCCTAAGATGTTTGTTGTTTGGAGGCAACCCTGCCCCAATCCCTTTAAGCATGTCAGCTTGTTAAAGACAAAAAGCTGCATTGCAATGCTGTAATTTGCATGCAGACATTCTGGATGGACAGCAAAGCATTCAGAAAATCATGACAAATTATTAAGTCATATTTTAATAATTTTGCCTCTGTATTAGTCCTCAGGCTTTTGAAATTTGAGAACTGAGAATCCTGTCACGTGTATGATGCTCCAGTGTATCTATACATAACAGCGTTGTAGACACTCTACTTCATCTCAGAATCCTAAATCTACGTCATCAGACCTTTTAACCAGCTTGGAAGGTTCTGCACACAGTTGAAACCATGTAAACATACAGCCTGATATGTTAATATACAGCCTGAATTAAATTACAATAGATGTCAGAATACGTTAAGATGTCAAATTAGTCTGTTTTCCAGTACTACATTGCAATGGAGCCCTCTAAGGGTTACAAAGCAAACTGATTCCTTTCTAGCGAAGATACAATACTGCTGATCATGTATTTAATTGAAACAATTATGTATATTCTCCACTTCATCTTTTTTTGATGAGTTAATACAGCTGTAGTGTATCACACTTAACTGGGTTAAATTTTGAGATGACCACTCCATAACAGTATGTTCTACAATAACTAAATTAATGATACTGAATGAGAATGGCTGTGGCCAATTAGAATTGAATTAATACGCACCTACTGAATGGGCATACATACAACAAAACCAGAAGACTTTGCTGTTGTTTAATTGAGTATAATGTTCTGATTGGTAGTATTTTAACCCATAATTTGCTAGATAAAATAAATAAAATAAAAAGAAATACAATTAATACTAACTTTAATGCAATTAGTATACTTTTGGCATTTTGTGGTGGGTTAACCTTGGCTGATCACCAGGTTCTCACCAAGCCGCTCTATCACCTCCCCTTTTTTCCCCTTTCCCTCCTCAGCAGAGCAAAAAGAAAGGGGGGGAAAATAAGATGAAAAACAAAAAGCAGTTTAATAGTAATAGAAGCAAAAGCCAAGCAAATCCATGCACGGAAGCAAAGGAAAACAAAGTTTTATTCTCTACTTCCCATCAGTAGGCGATGTTTGGCCACTCC
>JAVSBS010008569.1:102434-114801 GCA_033124195.1 Coracias cyanogaster
TATCCCTTTGGTCAGTTCAGGTCAGCCAGTGTCCTGGCTGTGTCTCCTCACAAGATCTTGCCCACCCCATCCCACTGGGGTGAATGTTGGGAAGAGCCTTGGTGCTGTGCAAGCCCTGCTCAGCAGCAGTCACAACACAGGTGTGTTATCCACACCCTTCTAGCTCCCAGCACAAAACACTGCACCATGAGGGCTGTTATGGGGAAAACCAGCTCAGCCAGACCCACTACACATTTTCATTCAATATTTGGTATGAAGCCTCAACCAGACTTTTAAAAGAGGGTTGTTTTTATTTGACAGGACAGGGTCTCCATCTTTCAATTGAAAGGATTTTGGTGGAATTTGTGAAGTATTGCAGTCTGGAATTTGTCCATATTGGTATGTATTAACATGCACAAACATTACATAAGCAGTCAGTTGGAAAAGTGTGACAGTAATTTCTTTTTTCATAATTTTAGCTTACTCAGCATTTATATTTCTCAGTCATGATACAACCATGCCAAGTCTTATCTAAGTGTTTTAATTTTACGATTCAATTTAACCAATATATTGATATGATTTGCAGTTCCTACTACAAACAAAACCTGAAAGACTCCAATGTATTTCACTCCACTTGAAGTTTCAAAATTGTGACTTCAGAGTCTTTTTGGATTTCTCTTAACACATAAGTCTTGAAAGCCATAAATTCCACGAGTTTCTTCAGAGCCTGAAAAAGACGTTGGTTTCTCTTTTCTGACGTAGCTGTATAAATTGTTCTCTCCAGTATATTTCATTCAAATATAAAACTTTCCATACTTTTTAATAAACTTTACACAAGTTCATGGTTTAGGGAACCACAGCTTACCTATGTGTCCTGTACACGTTCAAATTCTTTTTCTAAGTATCAAACAGTTACTGAGAAATCAGTTTCTGAAGCAGCTCCACTTAATATTTTAGAATATATTTACTATTTCAAAGAGAGCTACATGGAAATCATATACCACTATAATTGTTTGCTCACATATAAATCCAGTCAGCTAATTTTGCGTGCTAAATTTGTTCATCTTACAAGATGGGGAAGCAGAAACTTGGGTAACACACACTATTTACCAATTAATTTGGATTTTTTATGGTAAAAATCAATAAACTAATTTGCTAGAAAGAAATTGGTTTCATGAACTTCTTTATAAATCAGCTTGTCTCAATCAGAGGGATGTTGTGTCCTGCTTTTTGATAATTACTGTAGATTGATTAGTCTAATTTAGGATTTAGGGCCATTGAAACAAGTAAATAGATAAAATTGGACTGTTTTATTTGTGTTGACTCTGTGATTTCAAACAAAAAACAGACTGTGATTACTTACAGAAGGTCCCACTATCAATTAATCTACAAAACTAACACCTTCAAGTAAAGCCATTAAATCTATCTGTAATCCCATTTTACAACTTCTGTGGATTTAATGTATTTAAGCAATCAAAAAACTTAGTTCCCTGGGTTCTGCTAGAAAATACCTTGCTATGAAGGGCTGAAGGCTTCCATACTATTTGTTTGGTACATCAACTTCCTCATTTTTGTGATGCTTTTGCTTGAGTACAAAACTTCTCTCCAGGGTGCCTATAGGACACTGATCACTCCCACTAACCCCTAAATCAAGGTATGGTATCAGAGGTGGGACTCTTCATTATGGACCTAAAATGATTCACATTTTGTACATCCTACTATATATGACTTCAAGAGGTATTACAAATGAGTTGTTGGGTACATCATTACAGCAGACTGCAAAGGAATAGCAGACTTCTACATTTGTTCATGTATTTATCCCAATTCCACAGCATGATTACTTAAATGACTTGAAGAATTTCTATAAGCTTGCTCCTATGCTATTAAAACCCTCCCAAGCCTAGTGTTCTTTAAGATCAAGCTGTATCAGTCCCAATTATACAAAAAACTTCACATCCTGTCCTGCCAATTGAAACTACCTACGTGTATCTATTACACAATCCCAAGGCTGAGAGCTAAGTATCATTTCAGTGAAGGGTCCTGGCCCAGATGTTGCTTTGTCCAGCTGAACTTCATTCTGCCTCCTTTCGGGTACTGTGCAAACCTCTTTTTCTCAGGTTTCTGCTGGATCAGAAGGGAGGAAAGGTACACAAGATTACATTTCTTTGATTCAGGGCTGGACTAACAAGCATGTTATAAATGACACTTGGAACTTGTCCATTTTAAGAAAAGTGCCTTGTTTCAATCAGTTCTGCTGAATGCCTTGCTAATTATTGTAACATTTTCAGATGAAAGAGGCAACACATTTGATCCTGAATTCAGTTTCAACTGTTTCTAACTCTGGACAGAGCCAAAGAAAACAGGACCACAATTTCAGTGGGACCACTTATAGTCAGTGCTTGTAGCAGTGTAACATACTACCAGTTACAGCTCTTTTCCTGGCTTTGTTATGCCTGTGAAACTGTATGTGAAAGGCTCCTACAGTTCATATTTGCATGAAACAATAAACACAAATATAGGAAATGTAGAGGCCTTCCTTTTGAGTCCCCTGAGATACTTCCTATTCAGTACAACACTGTTCTAGTTTTGCAGCAAAACAGTGGTGTAAGTATGGCCACAATTAGGAGGAACTGGTCAGAAGACAGATTACAAAACAGAGGTTCATAAAGCACATCAGCTTTGAGTTATGAGGCAGTCACTTCACAAGTATGCTGTTATAATTACATGACCTTCTCAGAGTTGATACGTGTATGTGCATGCATGTAAATCACAGGAAGCTGACCATTCTAATTGAAAGTCTATATTCTTAAAGAGGTGGTGTGTGGAAAAAAACCTCAAATGAATTCCAAGGATAACTAAAAACAGGCTCAAAACCAGGTACACAAAGAGGAACATCAAGTGGAGAACTCTACACCTTCTCAGATGAAGTCATAAAGCCCCTGAACACTGCTAAGTACCATTTGCCAGACGGTGGAGGAAGTTTGAAATTACTTCTGAGAACCTCAATCATGACCGTAAGTGGCTACTAGGTATGTAACATACAGACTTGGTAATGATGCATTATGCAAGGGTAAATCACAAAAAAATAGAAGACATGCACAAGCCCTGTCAGTTCATGAATGGGGCTGCTTCAGTAAGCTTTCCTGCATATTGTTCACGCAATAATGCAATTGCTTTATTTTTCATTGTTGTACTTGTTTTTAATTGGTTGAAGACGGGCTTCTCCATATGAAACGTAGATATGAGCAAACAGGGTATTTATTTCCTTGCCCCATTAAGAAGCTTTCAACCACAAAATACCCACCTAGTCCTGACTCCGGAAACACATACACACATCATCACTGCTACAAGAAGTGCTTATTATAAAAAGCAACAGAGTAAATAAACATTTGAAAGTGACTGGAGATGCATTTTGGAGCTCAGAAAACAATTTCAGGGGCTACAGTATAAGCCTTCCTGGCCACTCCACAATGCTGCAGAAAGTATGTACGAAGCTAAGGTGAAAAGCCCTACAGAGTCAGCTCCAAAGGAAAGCTTTGAGTCAGCTCTTGCATGTGAGATGGGGACATCCAGTGGCGAGTTCGGTTAACTGTAATGATCAAGAGATGATTACAGATGCATAGAACACCAATACCTGTACTTTGCTGAAACACACTAAAATATTTAAAACATTTTTAAATACTACAAACATGTAAATAGACAAATATATGCAATATGTGAGTTTCCTAAACAAAGAAACATACTCTGACATATTGATTATAAAAATTGTATATTCATCTGCAGTGAAAAATTGCATTTATTGGAGCGTTTAGCTGTTTTAAAAAAAATAGATTATTCCCTACATTACAGCTGTACTCTTTTCTACCTTGTTCACACAAAGAATCACTGCTCCTCTTTTTCCTGACATTCCCAGTTCCTATTAAAAAAAAAGGGTTCAAGATTTGAGCTTACAATCCTCAAAATGCACAAAGCAATTCTTCAAAGACTTTTCCTCCATTTAGGATTCACAACTGCAGCAGGTCACCATCTAACGCAGCTTTTGCAGAGTAGATCCCTTCCTTTAAGACTCAGATGATGCAGTAAGACTGTCCTTACAAGTTCTTTCTTTAGAATACACACAAGGATGCAGGAGATCTCCATTTACTGTTCTTCCATGCCTTCGGGATATAGGTGTTTTTTACGGGAGATGGGGATATCCAAAACACACATTTACTAAGTTAGCAAATGGTCCTGAGGAACAGACATTCAAATTCCTTTACTGGATCTGTTCCATCTTGTCTAGAATAATGAGATTCATTGGACCAAAAAGAAGTTAAAATGGACCAAAAAGACGTGAAAATATACTCCAGACTAAGGATATGGCATTTCAGTGAATGTGGAAAAATAGAATTCTACATTCTCATTCTTGGAAACTCATTGCATCTCAGTTATTACTTTTCCATAGGGAACAAGGCCAACTTCAAACTCCAGGAAGTTTGCCAGCTGAACTCTTCTGATCTATCTTTTCACAGTTTTATATACAACAAAACTACTTTCTACTGTGGTAAAGTTGCCAGGCTAATATTACTTTCTCCCTTTTAACGTTTTTCCACGCTGGCTGACACCATGTGCTGTGGTGTAAGACATGTTAAGGAAGTCTGAAGACTGGAGTCACTCTCTGTAAGATACACAGAACAAGTAACAAATCACTGCTGTCTCGTACTACCCTCAAAAGCATCCAACTGAGCAGCTCCCAGCTTTTCTGTATGCACGTTCCAAACTGAAATAAACAGGCTCTTTTGCAAGCAGCGTAAGTTCAGGTCGCATAATTAAAAGCAAAGGTATTCCACCAGCCTAATATATTTGGCTCATTCATTTATACATACAAAATTCTAAGTAGGCCAAACAGTCTCTAAATTCATGAAGCAATTATTTTGGTTTGTCAGCAAGTGAGGCCCTTACATTATGTTACTGCACTATCACTTCATAAATCCAGAAACATAATGAAGAAAAGCCACACTCTACTTAACTCTGAGGGCTTCTCTAATGGTTAAAGACACCTACTTTTGTTTTTCTTAAACTTGGTGTTTCTCAGGTAGGGTTACCTAGAGGACAGCTCAGATAAAAGTTTAGGTCTTTCTGAAATGTAGAAAATGGGAATATTTTTCTGACAAACACCTATATAGAAATCGCATTTTTGTGTTTGTAAAATTTATCTTATTTACTTATTACAGTTTCAGTAGTCACGCATGGTTTAAAAACACCAAATTTACCATTTTAAGTGTACATTTTTTAGACGTTCATCCTTCAAGAAAATATCAATAGAACTTTGGAATTTGGAACTGTTCATACTCCCACTCAATACTTTCGAACTCAAATAAACCCTCTCCTGCTGATACTTTCTAAACGAAGTATTATCCACCTCCCAGCCACTGCATTATGTTAGTAGTACCAGAACTGAACAGATAATATACAGTACAAATAGATTTCTACACGCTAATTAAAAATAAAATACCTGCCACTCACAGTCTAAAGTTCTTTAACTTTGTTAAAGGGCTGTAATGCCCTGGGATCTTATATTAAAGGGCAAAATTACTCTGGTAATGCAACACAAAATGAAACACTGCCTGAAAGGTCAACTACACTAAGAGGAAGAGGAGAGAGAATTTAAGCAAGCACAAGATTTTTTTATTTCACTTGGGATCCTCAAAGGTAGAGAGAATTTCTCTAATAAATCTCATGCCAAGCAAGAGCAACATACAATTGGACAGTACTGAAAAGGTTATTTCTGTTATCTTGTCTATGCTGCACTGGCAAGGACAGTTCCAACTGCTGTTTCACATACTTACGGAAGAGGGGAACTGACAAAATACTGATCTATTTGGGGAAAGTTTGCATTGGATGTACTAAATAAGGCACATTGTTTTCCACTGCAAGGGGCCTGCTGCTTAGCTGCTCCGAACCACCTCATCTACCATAAATCAAACTCATACATGCTGTGGAGCCAAAGGATATTGTTAACAAGTGGCATCTCAGTACAAGGTACTACAGCTTTAATCATGTTATGTTAAAGCAACAGAATGGGTGATTATGGGACAACATACCAAGCTTGCATCTATTTAGTTTGCTAAAGTAGCCTAGTTGTCTGTAATTCTTGACAGAGGAATGTGTGAGGAGAGCCGTGCTAAGTTAGTGCATGGGAAAGGTAAGTAAGTGGATCCCAGACTAACGCTGCATGACCTTTCCACAATGCTGTGAAGCCCTCCAGAGTTTCACTCCAAACCTAACTAGGAAACTCGCAAACTGTGTATGCGTATGCATCTGCTTATCTCCCTCAGGTTCGTATTTCCACTGCTGTGAAGACTATTCAAGTATTTTAAAGTAATTTCACAAATACTTAGCTTAAAAACTTAGGTGTTCTTTGTTTTTGTACCCAGATGTTCTTCACATTAGTCTAAGTTCAATTTTGTAGATCATCTTTCCTATGTCTTAAATGACATCTATTTTAGACAGAAGTTTAGGTCTCCACACAAAGGTTTAACTGCTTCCAGATACACTTTTTACTAAATATGTATGGACAGTCTTCCACTGTGTCCATTTCCCTAATCCAATAAAAACAGGTCACTTTGAGCAAAACTCTTCATTTTTACCAGAGTTAATTTTCATTTTCAGTTATTTATTTTAAAAAGCAAAGTATAAAGAAAGGGAATAAATTGCATAGAAGTTTCTCCCCTTCTTGTTCTTCATATAAGCAAAAACTATCAAACTTCCATCCAGTTTAAAAAAAGATATTTATCTACTGGCATTAAAATAATTAAATGCAAATTGAAAAGAATGCAGAGATTGTTTTGAATTACTTATACAAATTAAGTTCAAGACTTTACCAAACTGGGAATTTTTAAGAGAAAAAAGGAAGGAAAAAATCCCATTAAAAATTAATACAAATTAACTCTATTTAAGATACAGTGGATAATTTTATTTATAAAATGCTACTGGTTCACAATACACATAGGAAGTACGAAACTTGGTTTACAAAGAAGTGAAATGCTTCACAGAAGCATGGATTCCTGAGGTATTCTGAATAGAATTCCTCATTTACCGGAATTCACAACACTGCTCCAATTGGCTGAAGCAGCAGAAGATTGGATACTTGATAAACACACAGTTAAGACATAGCGAAAAAAATACATAGGCAAATGGAAACAGAATGGAAGATTGCATCCCATCAATACTAATAGCGTTGGTCATGGTGGAAAACTACCCTACACTCAAGGGCACAGAGACTTGTTAAGAGCAGGTTTCTCAACTTCATAGCCAATTAAAATTCTACAGTATCTACAGATGTGTTGTAGATAACTGCTTTCACCTCACTGTCCACAGCCACAGATTGCAAAGTCCTCTTAATATCAGACACAAAACCACTGCTGTTTCTGGATGAACATACAGAAGGACTGATTACCTGGACAAGTATTATTTCACTTGAAAAAAAAAAAAAAAAAAAGATAGCGTTAGGCACTTTCACTTCTTTTTATCTTTTTCTTCTTTCATTCTCTGCCGTAGTGTCTTTAGTTCAGTCATTGTGTTCAAAGTTCTGTAAACCCAGGTGACCTGAAAAGTAAGTAAATAATTAAATTTAACTAAACTACATGTATTTACTTATCAATTTGCTGAAAGCATCCATATAAATGAACACATACATACCACAATTATAATAGTATTCACCAGCAGTGGTGCTGAAAAGACAAGTGAAATAAACATTCCTCTTGAATCAAAGTATTGGTATTTAGAAAACAGCCTGAAAAAAAAGAATAAAAGAGGAAGCTTTATTCAGTGCAGTTCATATAACATTACACTGTGACACAAACTATTCAACATCAACATTGTACAGATTATCCTACTTGGGATCCCTGAGCATAGGCCAGCATTCTACTGTATCAGTCGGAACAAAGAGACAGCCAATATTGCACCAGTTATGAGTATTTATTGCAATACTAGCCTTTCTTTTCTTTAAACTTTTACTATGCAAAACCTAAATAAAACAACCACAGATCAAGTAACTTACTAGTGTGACTACAACAGAACATGTATTTGTACATCTGAAATCATGCTTATCCTGAAGCGTGTGAAATCACTTTCTTAGGTATTTTACTTACTCAGAAAAGATAACAGAAATACTCAATGTAGCAATGCTTCAGTTTAGTTTGTGTATGCCTGAAGTGCAACATAAGGACTTACAATTAGATGCCTGCATAAAGTAGTCTTAAACAAAATTTCCAGTTACATCAGAAAAAGGTTAGTTGACTGCTTCTGAAAATAAGCCACCAGTTTAATTCTGGTACACAGGCTTAGTAAGCCAGACAAATGTTAATGCTTTTATGCATATAAGTAAGTATATAAAATAGCAGTAACATTTTTACGAAGTGGTGCTTAACTTCAGTTTATTAAACAGGAATAGCTACAAAAGAAAACTCCCCAAAATCAAACCAAAACAAAAGAATAAATCAAAGCTCACATCCTTTTCCCTTTAACCACTGCACTCTGCTTTTCTGTTAGTTCTCCAACTACTTAGTTTACAACCATCCACATAGATTTTAAGCAGTATAATACATGCTAGCTATTAAAAATTATGTTTTCTTACAAGCTAGGTTACAGATATGTTGTACTGTATCATTTTGGTAAAAAGTTTTATATTACTCAAAGCAACAGAACCTCTGCCATTACACTCTACTGACGAAGCATGAGTGACTCTCTTTAATGTCTTCTGGGAATGATATTAAAAAACCCAATATTTTTAGACAAATATTCATTTACATGCAAAAATGAAAGTGAAAACATTTACCTCCAATTCATGGCTGCTAATTCATTTATATATTCAGCGCAGTACACTAAGCCCACTGTACAACAAAAGAAAAATATTAGATTCAGTAGTTCTTTAAAAATAAACTGCCATTGGTTCTGCCATATATACTAAAGCTGTACACATGCCAGACATTAGAATTCCATGATCTTCAGAAAATCAAATTACACATTTAATATTTAACTGCACAAAACTAATTCTGATTTAAATGTCCCTTACAGTTACTAAGTAAAAAGTCATAGCAAAATATATCCAGTATATTACAAACATAAAATCCTAGTCACCTGAGCTTACACAAAGAGCTCAGCATCTAAATGAATAATAATTAGAGAAAAAAACCACAACAAACAGTATTTTTTCCAACAATCTTCTTGCTGACTGCTTCTATCTGTAAAAAGAAATGCCAGCACTCCCAAAAGTTATTATTTTTGATGTTATGATGTCACACTGCTAACAGTACTATCTAACAGTACTGTCTGAGGTTAGGGTACTAATTATATATAAGCATTTTGGTAAAATGTAAACTTTGTTTGAACAGATGTATAGCAGAAAAGTCCACTGCAGTCAGGTGAAAATGAGAATATTCTTACTCAACAATTACATGCAATACAAAGCCATGAAGACAGTAAGAAAAATCAGTGCAATCACATGTTGAACAGGACAGCAATACAACTACAACATTTTAAGTTTGTTGTTGTACCATTTTCCACAAGAAACAAAGCAAAAAAACCCAAACAGATTCAGTGGCTAGAGATGACCTGCACAAGGCAATTGAATAACTGGCCTGGTGATACAAAGGAATGCTCTCTTGTTTTGCCATCATCTGGGTATCTCTGCTTGGTACTGCACTGTATAAACATACCCATAGCTGCTCAGCTGCCAAGGTAAAGCAGCACGGTAACTTCGTAACTTCCTCACTTATGTCCGATTGTCTACAATACAAAATTATTTATATTGCAGACATATCAAAAGTGGTTCAGTTTTTCAGGTACAAGCAAGGCTTGGACTCAATATGGATATTTTTATGCACGCTTATTGTTAACAGCAAATTTACATCATATCTGGGTTAAAAAGCCATCAATGATCAGTTGCAGTGCATTTTCCAATGCTGTTAGAACTTGGGCATTCAAACTAGTGTTAATAACGCCAAGAATACTTTAGATAAAGAGTCTAAAGTAAATAGCAGATCATAGGGAATTCTGAATGTCTGATATTAAATGTCAGAAAGAAAAGTCTGTATTCTCCTAGGGAACTTTCAGGCTAATGTGTCATAAATAGGGCATTGTTATTTTGCCCTCTGTAGATCACTTTGAACTCTGCAGTTACAAGTGGACATACAGAAATTACTATTCTTTCTAGATTCCATTTGGAGGGTGCTTAATGTTATTGAAAGCTTAGCTTTAGCTGAGTTGTTTGCAGTTTTGAGGAAGCTATAATTCTGCTCCCAACTTTACTAGTTCACTAAAGGGTATTTTTAAAAAAAAAGTCATCATAGTCTTCAAGGGCCTTTTTGCCTGCTGACTTCTTTCAGTTGCTCATCTTCCTCCATCACCCTTAAAGTCTGATAGAACTGAGGTACTGCATAAAAAACCCCAGCTCACCAGATGATTCAGCCCTGGGCTAGAACCAAGGTATTGCTCTAACCCTAATGCATCTAACTCTAATTCAAGCTATCTTATTTAAAGTAAATAACCTCTGCAAAGCTACTAGATCTTCAGCCAGCCAGCCATGAAGCTGGTAGGCAGCTTTGGTAGGCAAGGCTATTGTGGATTCTCAGGCTAACATCGGATAAACCCTGAGATAACACAAGCTGTTACTGCCATGTACCAAACCAGTCTTGCTCCTCCTCATGTCATTATCACAGCTGTCAGTGGGACATCTGGTGAACCTGCTCCAGAAATGAACCCAGGTGAAAGCTGACCATATTCACTGAACTGCAACATTAGAAGACAGAGTAGAAAGCAACTGCTGGCTCCCAGCTGATTCCTCTTCTCCTCCTCCAGCAGAGCAACAGTTTATCGTGAGGCTGTGATACACAGCATTTATCAGAAACCTTACTTATCCGAGATCCTCACTAAGGCCAGAATTTTAAGTCCCTTCTTCATACAGCCTTGCAAACTAAATCAATAAACTTTTACAGGTCACAGCAGCTTCTATAACAGTTTATCATGTATCTACAAAGGCAGTACTACAAAACAAATACCAGTTTGCATGCACTTTATCTGCTGCAAAGTATATATACTTGCACAGTGCACGGTTTTAAAGACAACTGTTACCCTTAAGAGACCGAAAGAAGCTATTTGACCGCGTTAGCAGCTTAAACAATTGCACATGGCACTTACGGCCCCTATGGCCCGAACGCCCGTGCAGGGACGCGGGACCCCGCTGCTCACCCATGCAGAGGAAGTGCCCGATCTGCACCCGGTAGTGCTGGAGAGATACGCACGTTAGGAGGAAGCAGAGGACGTGGAAAACCGCCAGCCCCAGCAGCCAGGGCTCGGACCAGTCCGTCTTCTACGGGCAAAACGGAAGCAGATTAGGGGAGCGTCACCGGGCAGCGAGAGCGAGCACCTCCCCTCATCCCCCTCACCGCCGTGACAACCGATTTCAGCCACCAACCCCAGCGCCGGCTTCCCCCGCCCGCCGCACACACGGTAGCCGGTGCCGCCTCCCCTCTCCCCAAGTCGGTTGCCAGCCCGGCCCCAGCTCCTTCCTCACAGCCAGGATGGCGGACAGGCCCGGCGGGCTGCTCAGCGGCTGCTCCATGGCGGCGGCGGCGGCAGCGGCGGGGGCAGGTCCGCGGCCGGCGTGTGACGAAGTCTCGCGACAAGCGAGCAGCTTCTCGCGAGACTTCGTCACACGCCGGGTCGCTGCCTCGCAGCAGTAGCCTGAGGGCCTTGGGCTGGTGAGGGCTTCATCTTTCTTTCTTGGGTAATGGAGGGGAAGTAGACTGTTTGTGTCGCACGGGTCACCCTCATCCCTTCTGAGAGGGTAAAGAACGGTGGCTGGTCCCATATTTGTGTAAAGGTGGTTCTCCACAGCCCCGGTGGCTGCCTCTTCTGAGGGTACCACCAGATCAGAACCCTCTCCTCCTGGTTCTCTGACTGAAATTGTGTTCCTCAGATGTAATCCACAAAAAAAAATCAAGGGAGGACCTTACGTCGAGTGAAGAATACTTTTTTCTTTTTTCAAAATGAAAAAAAGAATTGGTGTCTATATACTATGTAGTATACTCTATATACCACTATTACTGTATATATAATATATATAAAATTTAAAAATGAATAAGACATCTAAAAGGTTAAACCTCTCATTTTTAACTCCTTTTGCTAAATGCATGTGGGTCTGGGAGAATCAACCACTCCTTTGGACCTATCACTTAGAGATTTCAAACTCAGATTCCTATCAACTAAGCCAGGAGACTTCCTAGAAACGTAGAATCATTACAGTTGTGTTCGGAAAATCCAGTTGCCTGAGGTCAAAGTTCCAGTAAGAGACAGAGGAGGGAAAAAAAATAGGCTTTATTCGAATAAAGGGAGAAAGTCCATGGGC
>JAVSBS010008569.1:119340-138466 GCA_033124195.1 Coracias cyanogaster
AAGCGGCCGGAAGTCAGTGCGGCTGGGGGGGGGGGCGGGGAGTTCTGTAAATACCCGCGGGCCGGTTTGAGGAGCCCCAGGGGCCGCATCCGACCCACGGGCCGTAGTTTGAGGACCCCTGCACTAGATGATCTTCAGAGGCCCCTTATGACCCAAACTTTTCTATGATTCTGTAAGCAAAGAATGTGATATTGCTAATATTGCTCAGAATTGCTCTGAGAGGTGCATTTTCTAATATTTGAGCCTTCTTACCAAACCTCTCAGCTGAGCCTTTCCAAGTATCTTGACACGTAAAACATTTAATGAAAATAGTTAGTCACAAAACTGCCACAGAAGTTGGCATCTTCTTTTATGATGGAAACCTTTACAAACCCTTAAATGTTTCAGAATTTTCCACAAACTTTTGCTCATAACTTGTTAATGATATGAATGTAGAGTGGAACAGACTTTTGTAATAGAAAGCACATTAACTGGGAGATGACTCTCTGGCAAGGCTTAAGTAATGCCTTTACTGAAGTCAAATGTTGCCACTCATAAAACCAGTAACAAAAGCTGTTTTGAGATTACACTTAAGAATTACATTTTTAAAGCCTATTATGAGGATCATTTATATAAAAAAGTACAATATGAAATCAGAAGAAATAGCTTAGAAAGTAAACCTATAAAAGTCATTCAGATAATTTTATGCCATCAAGATGAAGTCAGTATTATTATCAGTCCAGGAAAAGTTACAATTTACTGCATATTTTGTAGTGTTACCCAGTGTTACACAAAGTCTAACAGTACAATCCAAACATGCAGTGAGACAATGATGGATCATAATTACTAATATTTCATCCTGAATAAACCCACATATTCTCTTATTTCCTTTGAATGAGAAGAGAGAGTAGTTCTGAATTTTCTTGGTGGGGAGAAAGCACTTACTAAGCAATTTCTGCCAGTTTGCTTGTAAAGCAAGCCCAGTGCTATAAAATTAAAACCGGAAAGCTATGAAAAAAAAGTACAGGAAAGAGATTAGGAAAATGTAAAGCACTAGCAGCTATCCAAGTGTTTAGTGTTTCTGTTATTCATTATCGCCCCAATTTCAGTGGTTGCAGCATAGCAGGTGATACGAAGGCACAAAACATTAACAAGTGATTGGAGTTTTTTCTATGATAATTTTAATGAGGTACTAAGGTGTTGTTGCTGTTTAAGGTAACAGCTTATCAAATGAAACACAGTGTAGTGAGCTGTTGAGTCTTGCAGAAGGGACACGAATTAATGTTAGCCATTAAAGTTTTTACGTATGCTAGCAGTAGACAGGAATGTACCACTGCTAAAGGTGTTCAGAACAAAAGGAGGCACTAACATTTGTGGGGCAAGGTGAAAGAGGAGGTGGCAAAGGCCCAGAGTGTGGCATGGAGCAGGTGAAGAGAAGGAAGCAAAGAGAAAGCATTCTGAAAGGACTAGGACAAGGGGCCTGAAGCACCAATGGACTAAAACTAGCTATCCCGTGGATGATTTTTAAGTGTATGCAGTCCTCCAGAGTTGATGAGTCCCAAAGAGAAGAAAGGGTGGAAGCAGAAAGAAACTGTGTAGTAAGGACTGTGGTCTCAACCAGGATGACCCCCATACTGTTGTGTTACAATTTTTTTTTTGTCAGGGTGAAAATCTTCACTTTTGCAAACTTTCCTTCTGCATCATTTACTTTTCCATAGTCAAGCATTGAGGATTGACTATGGCTGTCTGCCAGATGGCCCCCCAGCCACTCTCATTGCCCCTCCTCCACAGGACAAGGGGAGAAAATAAGATAGAAAACCTCATGGATCAGGATACAGACAGGAAAATCTCTTGCCAGTTACCATCAAGGACAAAACAGGAAAATTTGTTCAATTAATTGCCAATTTAAAATAGAGTTGGATGGTGAGAAACAAAGGGGAAAAACCAAAACACCTCCCCTGAGGCTCAACTTCACTCCTTCATTCCTGACTGCTCTATATCCTCATTCCCACACACCAAGTGATGCAAGGGGATAGGAATAGGGGCTGTGGTCATTTCATAACACTTCATCTCTGCCATTCCTTCCTCCACTTTTCCCTTGACTCCAGCATGGGTCCTTCCATGGGTTTTAGTCCTTCAGGATAAACCTGCTCCTGCATGGCCTCTTCACAGCCGGCATTTCATTTGTAACACACCCATTTGCTCTGGCATGGTGTACACCACATGCTGCAGTGTGAATATCTGCTCCAAAGTGGTCCACCATAGGCTTTCAGGGTGACAGCCTTCTTCCTCATGGTCTTCTCCATGGCATACAGGGGAATCTCTGTTCCAGTGTGCAGAGCACCTCCTCCCCCTCCCCAGCTTCTTCTCTCACCTTGATGTCTGCAGGGATGTTTCTCACACGTTTTTTTTTTACTCTGTTGCATGGTGGTTTTTGCCCTTTCTTAAATATGTTCTCTCAGAGGGTGCCACCTTCTTGGCTGCTTGGCTCAGCCGTACCCTACCACAGGCCTGTTGGAGCTGTCTGGAACCAGCTTTTTCCAGCACAGGACAGCCCTGTCCTCTCCTCACAAAGACCACCCGTGAGGCCCCGGCTGTCCAACACCTTGCCACATAAACCCAATACAAGCATCACGACATCTCTAACCACTTTCTTCAATAAATGTAGTATATACTCTCATGACATGCTAGGTCATGCCTGTTTGAAAACTATTTGTGTTTATAGGCTTCCCTATGGCCTAGATCTGAAGAATACTGCAGTATTTTATTGTTATTTTTTCCAACTGGGGACAAAAGTAATTGATGGAGTCATAGTGCTTATCTGCATGTGGTTGATAGGGCAAATCCGGGTAATACAATCTTGCCCAGACAGTAAAGGATCCCATGGCCAATTCAGCCGTGTGCTTTTCTTACGTCATAATGTGATGGAGGATTCCTTTGGCAGACTTTCCACAGGCGGAGATGGCTGTGGGGTTTGTAAGTGCTAATGTTTCAAACACTTCATGAATAATTGAAGGCTATTTGCCCTTCATTAGCAATGTAAAGATGCAAAGGGAAGATTTCACTGTGGCTGGACTGCAGTTTTGGCAAGAGCTGTGCTCCCAGCCTGCAGCAACTGCGTGGAGCACTTGTAATGCATGGGAGGATCTCAGAATCTGAAGTGCTATTTGCAGACTTACAGTGATATTGGTGATAACTCTGCCTGTGATTAAAAAAAAATCTACTAACTGATAGTTAGTGAAGTGTCATTTTAGGAAAAGAAATTACTTCTCTTGTAAATCCATGCTGTTTTTTGAAGGCACTACTGTGATGCGTATTTTCCAGTTCAGTTGCTTTCAGTGTTCTCCTCTGGCCTTTAAGGAGTCTGAATCCATGTAAGGACTGGTATTGTGGTGAGTAAATATGGCATTAGAAATTCTCTATTTTAGGGAAATGTAGATACCTCTTTCATAATTGCTGTAGTCTCTGCTGAAGGATAGTCTATGGGTGTAATCTCATATGGGTGAAAACTACATCAATGGCAGTTGAAACTGCATAACCTTTGCCTGCATTAAGATATGCCTTCATATAGGACAGTCAGAGGAAAGGTTGCTAGCTCTGATCTCTTTCGTATTATAGCGTGTGTGGGAATCTGCACAGCACCCTCTTGATAATATGGCCTGGTAAGAAACAGCTGATACAACAGGAATACAAGAGAGTGAACAGAGTACCCCAAACTATTCTGAAATGTTTGCCCATAGGCTGACAGTGCTAGGAAGAAAATAGCAAATACTGAGTTTGCTTTAGATGACCTTCATCTCAATTAAATAATAATGAAGAAATTACCAAGATACTTCTGAAAAGACAAGTCAGCTTGAAAAGTAAACAAAAGCTTGAAAATCTGTGAGAGTAGAGACCTTGGAGTGAGTGTGACAGAACAACAGCTTGGTCAGATGCCATGAGCACCGAGCTACTGGAGCTACTGGAGTGACAGTACAGGGGCAACATAGAGACCCACACCTCAGGCATGTGTATGTGAACTCATGGCAACCTTTTTAATCAGTGTATGGCTTGGCAGATTGTAAGGACATACATAAAACTAGAGAACCTATACCTCTATCAGCAGCTATGGGTGAATGTGGGGAACTTGTCCAACTTGTACTCACTTTGGTACATGCTCTAGACACAGGAGGAAATGCATGTGTCATTCAAACAGGAGCTCCAGAGGAGTGGTGAATGGGTACCAAGGAGGAAAACAACCTGCAAAGATCACTGTGTGTAAGAATACGGTGGGTAGCAGGGAGAGACAGGCCTCCTTTTAAAAGCAGAAGTGACATCAATCCACAAAGAGTTTTTACCATTTCAATGGTAAAAAGAGGAGAAGGAAAAGAAATGATGAATGTGGGCTAGACTGGCAAAGAGGACAGCAGCCTGGTACACAGCTAACAATGGAAGAAATGGGGAGAGTACAACGTAGAGAGTGGCAAACATACCACTTGGCTGACACAAGGTGCAGTGCTGGAACATGTTGGTCCAGAGAGGGAGGAAAAGCTATGAAGCACTTCAGATGATTGCCAGCCAAAAAAGTACTGGATAATTGGAAAATGGACTACAGTTAAGGTGAGCTTTTGTGAAAACCCATATTGGCAAAAAAAACCCAAAACTTTTTGGCAAAGGTGACTGGAACTTGTCCTTGCAAACATAAGAAACCTTAATGAAGGAGAGCTGTGTGCTGCTAAAGGAAGGTGCTTCCACTTCAGATGAGCAGTGTTGTAAAATCTGTAAGGGAAGAGAGCAACGAAGGTGAGCAGATTTCTTTGAGTGGTGTCTAGCTGGTTTAGAGGAGGCTCAGCAAGCTGGGACAGTGAAGGTGAGGTGAAGGCCCACCAGCGCTCTGCCTTTAGGAAGTTAGAAGCCATTCGCAGGAGAAGAGCTTACATGCAAGTACTGAGATAAAGTATTTGCCTCTGCCTTTCTTGCCTTTTTTCTTTCAACAGTCTGGATTTTAGCAGCAGGGAAAAAGAGAAGTTGCATTAATGAAATAAGAGCAAAATGTCATTCTTACTGGAACTAATCACAGCTGCTTGAATGACCAAGTGTCTGCTAAACGAGATTTTCTTAACCTCTTTATTTCAGGAAAGAGGTGTGTGACAGCACTCTGAGTATTCTCACCTATGCTTGGCTCTTCATGTCAATGATGTGTGCATTTATGTCTTCTTAGAAGAGAAAGCTCCCCTGACCTGAATATTCTTGTCCCGTTGTTTGCCAAAGATAAAGTGTAAATGCTGGAAATGCCTCCCTGCATCAGCAATTCACTATGTAAAAACCTCTCCTTCTGTAGCTCACTATTTCCCTAGCAGGGAGGGCGATGGAGGGCAGTTGCCTCTCTGAGAACAGGAACCTCCCAGCACAGTGCTCATGTTCTAAACAAGATAAACTTATAGCATTAGAACATGAATGGCTGAGGCAAACTACAGCCTACTGAAGATTAAATGTGAGATTTTTTTTTTTTATTAGAGCTGCTCCAAAAGCATTTATTATCACTTTTGGACATAGTGTTAAAAAAAGCCATGGAATTAATTAAAGATAATTCTTTTAAGTTCGTCATTGACTGCTAGTGTCATGAGAGTCACAGCAGGGTGGCTGTTAGAAAAGAAAGACACCATTCAGTGACATATATTTATTTAGTTGGTAGGATAGGTATAGCAAGCAGATAGCAATTCCTGCTCTGTGTGCACACCAGGCCCCCTCTCCCCAACATACATATGTACACAGAAATCAGAGCTTCAGCCTCACCAGTCCAGTTTAGACCAGTTATGTACCTATGGGGAAGCAAGGCACTCACTCTGACTGGTTATATGCTGCTTCCATGACAGACAGCTCAACTCTTACACATGGGAGTTCCTTTCCTTGCACTTTTGCTTCTGTAGATGTTAGACATCTGTGTATGGTGACTCACTTTCAGGAGGCTATTGCCCTAATTATTTATTGCTTTCTAATGGCTCTGCTAATCTTGTAGCCCCAGACCAGCTCTTGACCTGTACAGTTTATGTCATCCTCCAGGCTCTGTTCATTTCAGAAAAATGGGTACATTTGTTATCCAGGTCCCACCAGTTTAATCTGATCACCTCGCATTGAGCAGATATAGTCAAGTCTCATGTTTCCAGCCAGTGTTTCAAGTGCTTCTAATCAATAGCCAGCCAGTTTGCGTGTAACCAGCAGCAGTCCGTTGCACAGGTTATCTGTGTGTTTCTGCTGGGGAGACTGATAGGTGAAAAGGTTTAAACTAATTCTCTGCAAAGCCTCCAGGGAGTTCCACTGGAACTTCTTGTCTGCTTGGCCTGTGGCTTATTTAACATTGCTGGTGATCAGGTGAAAATACCTGTTCAATAACAATTTAGAATTGAGCAGTGTAATTGATGTAAAAGCTGACAAATCAGTGTCTTGGAAGTTCAGCTATGTAATAGCAAGTCTGCTGAGCTGTCTCCATGCAATGCTTAAGAAACAGTGCCTGAATTTCAATAACCTTCCTCACCTTATTAAGCTTTCTTGACATGAGAGGGAGGGGCATGATCTGTAGATGTTTCCAATATTGTGTTTCTATGCAGTCATTGCTAGGACAATGCAAGACAGGTGCCTTATGCTCTGAAGTGTGGTATCTTGTGTTCTCACTGCAGAAGCGGCACTCTGCATGGGGTGCCTGAAGAGCAACTTTTCTTATATATACCAACATTGCCTGTTACTGCAACGCACATAACTCCAGCTGTGGACATATGTAGAAGTCACACCTAAAAAGAGTCTGTGTTGCTCACTAAGCTGCTGATGTAGGCACCCATTGAATGCTTCAGAGAGCACTTAACGCCTTGTTTCAACCACAGAATCATGCCCCATTCAATTTTTTCTAGTCCCCAAGAGCTTCATAGGTAGAGTTTTACAAAAGCATTGTCTTCTTTCTGTAATAATATTCGAGGTACCTTTGTGAGAAGAAACAAATCCTTTTGCTTTAAAAGACTTGCCACTGTTATTGTGTTGTTACACATTTTCCTGGCAGGCAGAAAGGATGTCTGTGTTTTTAGCATTACAACCACAGGAACAGTTTCTTTTTCCTTAAAGGAGAGAGATGAGGTGAAGAAGGATCAGGGGATGCCTAACATTTCCAAATCTGCACCTGGTGGCTCTGAAAAGAGTTCATAGAACACTATACTTGACTATTCAGGCAGAGAAAGTCTTTGAAATCTAGGCTTGAGGATTTTATCTTTAAGTTGCACCTTGAAAAAGGTGCCCAACTGTTTTTGTGCTGCCTGCTTCAACTAACCAGAAGATAAAGGAAGGCTGAGCATACTATTGCAAAAGGGAGAACAAGCTGTCAAAAGCACATGTATAATTCTGAAGGATGCTGAAATGTACTTTGGCCACATGATTTGTCCATAAGGCCACTACAGCATAATGACATTAAGTGCAACGGGACTACATGGATGAATATGGTAAGTGGTTTCTGAATCATCACAGGCTGTTCTTTGTCTCATTGATCCCTTTTAAATCTCTGCAGAAAGAAAAAGCAGCTTCTCCTTGTTGCTGCAGTTTTATAAAAATACACATAAATGTTTTCCTGTTTCTTTCATGGGCATCTTGTGCATAATCTGCCCTAGCAGAAAAAGCTAGATATGCACTATTCTTATGCTGCTCTGATGATGTTGCTCATGTGGTAGCAATTTCAGAGTAGAAATGTGACACTATATCCGTCCTTTACAGGAGTAAGAACGTGCAACTAAGCAATATATAGTACAGCTGCTGAACTGCAGAGTAGGTTGATGGCAACTTGAAAGTACAGAATTTTGTTTTACGAAGTCCCTTATGCAGCACATCAGCTCCTGTGCATAATTTAGAAAACTGAATAGGATGCAACCATTGCTTCTGGTGAGATTGACAGCTGAGGTGTGCTGTCCTCAATGGTGCCCAAGTGTACTGTGCCATGAAGAAAAGCTATTGTTCTTTTTGTTTCCAACTGTTTGTGGAAAAAAGGCAGACCTTTCTGGACCATAAATACAAAGTTTTGAAAGACCCTTTCTTCAAAGAACTGCAGCATATATGTATTAAATAGAAAATTAAAAAAATCTAAAAACATTCTGCTTTCAGTAACCTGAGCTGATAATGTTAGTATTGAGAGGTCAGTGCTATGATGTCAATATTGCTGATGAATTGAAATATTTATAAATGAGTTGGTTTTTTTTCTCAAAGATGTACTTACAATGATCTCTTTTCAATATATAATGAACTGTGTGGATTTATACATCTTGTCAGGAGGTAGGCTTTCTATACATTTGTGGTCTGAGCAGTAATGGAGTCTGACAATGTTATAAAACAAGGCTTTATTGAGGCAGTAGGAAAGGTTAGCAATGATGTGCCCATATGGCAACTCACCCAGTCCCCAACAGCAAAAACAGTATGATAAGTGATGCCATGGCTTTGGTGGACTTCAAGAGACACTTGGTGTTGGGGTCACCTAGATGCAAGAGGCAATCATGCAAATACCTTTTGAATGTGGATAGGAATTGCACCACTCCTTGGCTCCACCAGTGATGATGTGAGAGAATCCTAACGTACATGAATCATGTGGATGGCATCCTCTGCCTATGCTCCTGATGCTGGCCAAGGGCAGGGTGTTGGCCATCTGTCTGTGGGGCTGATACTGACCAAGAGATGGGGTGTCAGAAGATAGACTTTCTATACATTAAAAGAGAACGAGTACAAGCTCTCAAGTCATTGAAAGTACTTAAGCTAACAATGCATGAGAAACAGTTTATAACAGAAGTTAGAAGTACAACCAGATAAATTGTTCATTAGTAACAGGAGAATTTTGGGTTGCTTTTCCATACTTGTACATTTTTTTCTTCTTTCCTCTCTAGCCTCCAAGTACAGCAATACTTTGCTCCTACCCAGGCCAGTCCTTGCTGAAGCCTTCTGTTTTGAAGGTATATAAGGAGACCGTCAACCTTAAGTAATATTGTGTGGACTAATGTTGCAGCTCAAGACGGAGGTGTGTAACACAGCTAAAAGTGCCTGCATTTTAGTATGTTATCTATCTGAGACCTGCTGGTCCTCTGTTCACCCGGCATTAGAGAAAACACAGACCTTCCTGGTGGGTCAGCATTTTTCTGTCATGGCTCCCCCTAGACAGCACCATTTGAAGGACAGCAGGCCTGTTGCCAGACCTCATTGAGTCTACCAGTCCCAGAGGTATTTTGATGTGCAGTATTCCTCAACCCTTTCCTTGCCAATGTCTCAACTTCGTCCTCCTTGCAGATACGTATTATCTGATAGCAGCTGGAGAACAACCTTTAGAGGTAGCAGATCAGAGAGAGGATTCAGTACATTGACAACCAGTCTTTTCAAAGGCTGGAAGGAAGAGGAGCCATAGAAAATATCCAGATAAAGCAATAGAACAAGGGAGATTTTGATGGAAGAGGAAAAGACAGCAAATCATAAAACCATGCTGAAATATCTTTCTGAAATTAATTGGAACTCTTGCATCTTCCAGTTAAAAAGTTGTAACTATTCTAGTTCTATGTCTGTTACTGACTGATAGTCAACTGTGTTGCTCCAATTTGATATGCATCTATCTCTCCACATACTTGGTGATTTATGTGGGGAAAAAACCAAACCGCTTTCTGTCACAGTTTCAACACAGAAATGTGACTTTTAAATGTTCTTTCAGTGATCTGAGGAACTTGTTATGCCATACTTGTCATAAGTAGTCATGTTTACTGACTATACTTAGGAAAAATATATTCTGTGTAGAGCAAACACTTTAAAAATCAATACTTCTCTTTTTCTAGTCTTTCAGCAACCCACCAACATGCATTAAGTGCTATAGGCTATTTCATGTTTGTGTAAGGTCATCCAGTACATAATTGGAAAAGGTGCCTGAAACTAATGACATAAGGAAAGTTAAATAACTGGAATTTTTAAAAAACTGTTTCGACCAACTTGCTTTTGATTGCAATTCTGATAGTTTTTGAGGTGCAAATGAGTTCTGAAACTAAGTTAATAACTTTTCAAAGAAGCAGTAAAATAGCATACAATATTTTTAGGAATTTTTTTTTCTTTTTAAATTAAAAAAGAATTTCAGGGAATCTAATACAGCTGAGGCAACTGGAATGACTAATCTTATTTATTTTGCTTTTAATGGGAAGAGAAGAACTGTTTTTCTCAGTGTCCTGAGGTTTTATCTTTGCATGGATATTTCAGGTTGATAAGATAGACAACAAATCTACTGTATAGCAGCTACAGTATTGTAGACTACATTCATTTATTTGAACTCTGCAACTCTAAAAGTTTCTCATCTGAGCCTAGTGAGTAGCTAAGCTTAACCTTTTCACATACTTAAGAACAAAAAATAGGCATCTCCAAAAGGCACTTCATGTCACCTGCTTTCATAGACCTACGTTAGGATGAAATGCAGAGAGATTTTATAAAAATAGCTTGAATCCCAATAAAACCTTTATTGATGATCTGTGGCTGGTGTTTGGCACAAAAGCACTTCTACTATTCGTTGTGGGGGGCCTGTACTAGGCTAGTCTGGAGTAGCTGTACTGTCCCTGAATCCACTGCATACTAGCTTCCATAACTCCAAGTTAAGAAGTTAATTCACTGTCAAACTCTGGTTAAACTGACATTTAAGATAAGTTGAAAGGCATTTAAGGTAAGCAACTTGCCATTAACCCTGCAGAATACTTGCAAAATAAAGATGTGCAATTTTGAGAGGTATCGAAAACTAGAAAAATAGCAATCTCACAGTGATTATTTATAAAACCACTTTTATTTGTTCTAAAATTGCAAGTGAAAAAACAAAAGCTTTCTGTATTCATTCTGCCCTCACTAGACTGAAAATAATGAGGTGTTAATTTGGAGGTGAGAAATGTTTCCAGTTCTGTTTCAGAAAGTATTATTAAAACTTGATGGGAGCTAATGCAGGCACAGGCAGCGAGTATTAATAACCCTGGAGACCTAGCATAATCAAGTCATAATAGCTGCTTCCAAAGGGATGTTTTTCTCTTGTCTGCAGGGTTCAATTTTCTATCATAGGCTGGAGGAGAGAGGAGGCATCATGAGCAATAGAAGGAGCCTCCCAGGCATGACAGTTGTGTCTGCTTCTACCTTCAAGGGTTGGTCCTTCCCCTGTTTCTGGTGACACATGTCAAATGAATTGATTACAAGTACTAGGACTGCAGTAACAAGGAAACACATTTTTTTTTAGATCGCTGTTTGCTCTAATATAGCTATGTGTGCTCAGTGTGACCCTGGCATGGAGCTGAGTGAAGATAATCATGCAAGGGGTGAATTCACATTGCAGATAGCAATGTTAATGGATTTAGTAATCTTGGCCAGTAGCCTGAAAACACTAGCTGGTAAAAAAAGCTTTTATTGTGTATCTTGTGTAAGTACAAAAGTAGTTAGACACTTGCAACTTTCTATGTTGTCCTGAGGGTTTGGACTTCCTGTTCAGAGATCTGTCACTTTGCGAACATGTAAGAATAGGAACAAGAAATTGCTCTATCAAGCTGGATCCAAGACACTTCTTAGCACTTAGGATGAATATTCTTGATGCTTCCTGAGGCTTATGTTCATATTTACTTGAGGACTTGCTATCTCTTGTACAGGAGATAGTCCCCGTTTTTGAAGTCTGGATTAGAGATAAATTATAGAGCACCTCCTGAGACCACATAGGAGAATGTTTATATAAAGTACATATGAAAAAACATCCTGGATTTTACTTAGATGGAATGTTTTTATATATTTTCACATTGTGAACCTACATAACTCACTGTACTGGAGAAGACTCAGCCTTAGTGGTACCTGTATGAATATAGACCATCCCTCATCCTCTGTGTGCAGACTACCTGTATTCCTGTTTCTTCCCATTTCAGGAATTGCTTTAATTCTGAGAGGTATAAGAGTAGGAAAATCAAGAATGATGTGGCAACATACAAAGAACTTCCATTAGTGGCACAAACTTTTCATTGAGGGCTTTGAGTGGGTTGGTCACTGAACTGTGTAGCTTAGAAGAGGATACAGGCAAGGCTGGTCACATGATACAAAGAAACTTAAACACAGGGAAACTTTGGGTTGAAACACAAGCGTTAATGAGATGATGTTGGAGGGAGTGTTGTCCAGAGCCATGCCTGTGTGCACAGTGTGTGAGGAAGTGCCTTGTGTTATGTAAAGAGTTTGTCCATGCAACTTAGCCATAATTTTGCACAAGTTGTGGCAATTCTTAAGTTTTCTCAAGAGCTCCTTCTGTGCTAAGACTAGAATGGGTTTATTTAGAAGAGAGTGTAGACTCACCTGAGGAATTCCATGCTGATGTAGGATAAGCTGCAGAAACTGTAACAGAGGACCAAGCTGTGAGATTGGAGTGTAGAGACTGACACCTTGAGGTATGGTGACACATTTTTGCTTGTGGATTGTTGTAATGCCAGTTGCAAAACCATAATGAATTTGAATTTCAGGAATAAAGTGATGTGATTTGTGTAGTTCCAAAATGAACTTTAAGAGTTCACTCTCTTTTTTTTTGTAGGAAATTGCTCTTTCAGAATATCCATTTCCAGAGGTGGGAGGTAAGCAGCTCCACTCACATGGTAAATTAACCTCTTTGTAAGAATAATTCCCCTGAGAGATTGGAGGAGGTCCAATAAAAGGGACAGGAAGAGAGGATATTAATGTGGCATAGTGGTACCTTAGGTAAATTAATCCTGGGTTAACAGCTTTCAGAACTCACCCGTTTGCTATTGCAATCTCCTGCAATACCTGACAGGTTGGGAGCTAGACTCATGCTTCCTAAACCCTTTCTCAGCTGAGACGAGGAGACAATCCATGCCAAAAATCAGTCTGGTAATCATACTGTCAGTTTCTCTCATGTGTGAGGCACCTTCAGGTGTATCAAAGAAATCTGGGTAAACTGAGAGTGTAAGGAAAAGCTGTAGAACCAGTATGACATTCTCTTTTCAACAGCAGACTGAAAAACCCATAAGAATGGCAGCTCCTTGCTGGGGGCAAGGAGGTATTACACAAGGGGTAGCAGGGGAGTTAATGTGAATGTAGGGCACAGGCACTCAGATAGATGGTTAGACAAATATTCATAACTGGAAATAGAAGAAAAAAAAAAAAAGAAAAAAAATTATCTAACATTTTAATCCCTGGCCAAGTTTCTGTATTGTCCTTACCTAGGCACCTGAGATCTAGGAGTAGATCTGCCAGCTGGAATATCTTCATTGTGGCTTCTGCTTTTCACTTGGTGGCTTGAAACACAGAATCACAGAATCGTTATGGTTGGAAAGGACCTCCAGAGTCTTCAAGTCCAACCTTTCTCCTAGCATCTCTCTAACCAACACACCTGAGGATGTTAACTTACCTCTCAGATCTAACTTAAAGTTGAGATGGTTTAATTCAACAGGCTTTGGAGGTTCAGTGCTGCATGTTGGAAGACTTTTTTTTAAGTAACAATATTGCTGTTTGTATTTTCAATTAAGATGCAAAGCACTGAAAAAAATGCGTTCCAACCCATTATGAAGTACTGAACAGTCTGATATCTGAACCATAAATGTTTGCTCTAGAAAAGATAAAATCTATCAGTACCAATGATCAAAATAAAAAAAGGAGTCACATTCTGTGGCACTATGTTTTTTTGAAGCTCTTTAGGATGCTGACAAGCAGGATTGTGTGGTGGGAAAGCAATATGGCTTGGAATAAGATTTCTTCTATTCAAGAAGTTTTGCCTTTTTTTTTTTTTTTTCATTTTTTTTCCCTCTCTAATGAACGACAGATATGAAGTTGAGGCTCATCGACATTAATTGGTGATGCTTTCTATCTGGCAAATGCTTCATTATCACCTCAGTAGTGTTGTGAATCAGCAGGATGCCAGTCATTACTGCATAGTGTAAAGGGAGAGCTGCTGTTAAACCGAAATCTTGTAGAAGCCTATTAACAGGAAGGCTGCTCTGCTATGTACAAGTGAAAGTCTCTGATCAGTGATACCCAGTACTTTACTGGAAATGTATGCTTTACTTTCAGTGCCACTGGAGACATTTTAGAAACATATTAGATTGTGCTAAACAGTATTTACCACGGCCAGAGGAATTATTTGAGTTCTATATCTGTATATATGCCTTGTACCTCCAGTTTTGATCTCAGTGGCGTGACAATACACTTTACCAAAACATCTTTGCCTTTTTGTGATTTCAGCTGCAATGTGCACAAAATAAGTAAATACTGTTGCTGAGATACTGGATATAATGCCCAATCACCCTCTCGGTTAGGTATCTGGAGTTGTGTCTTGGAGCTTGTTGCAGAAAATGACAAAATCACTTTGAAACACCTATTTCCTCTTTCCCTTTGCAATGCCTCAAGAAGAGGCATTAGTTGTTTTAGCTGTGTAGTTCATATTTATAAGGCTGCTATGCCAATGCAACCCTCTTTAACATCTGGGACTCTTGAGAGTAATATAATGCTTGAAAGGCTGTAAATGCAGGTGTTACAAGTGCAGCCTGGCCAGCAGTTGCATTTTGTTCCCATGCTGTCCCTTCCCTTTGGGAAGGGGGCTACAGGAGCTGACTGTGATTTATTTGCCCCCAATTTTGGATTGCGAGTGAGAGCCTTTTGCCCATGGAGTGACCATCTGCAACTCTTTGGAGTGTCAGCGTTGGCAGAGGTTTATCTCCCTATCTTGTCTGTGAAGGCATGGCTGGACCAGAGTAGGCTTTCTATATGCTTGCATCAAGGTGGTCTGTCTGTGTTGCTCCATGGCCAGGTGCAAAGTCCCTGGTGGATGTGTGTATATGTATGTGTAGGAGTGTGATGGGAGGGAGGAAGGTGGTGCTAGTGCTAGGTGTTGTGTGCCCTGTAGATGCATGTGTCAATATAGAAATCTCTCACTAATGCCCCTGCCCCTGTGTACATCTGGGAAGCAAGTAAACGTCTCCAAGAGCATTCTCCAAGGTGATAATATGGCCAGTGGGCAGCACTTCCAAGAATTTTCCCCTGGGTAGAAAGCCACCTCTGGCTGCAATTATAAATTGCTGGTTGTCAGATTCCTTGCAGATAAAAGAGTCAATAGGCCTCTAGTTGACTGATAGTTAGTAGTCAAAAGTGTTCTTGCCATTCTTGGTGGCCAGATAAAGAGTCCTCTGGTAGTGTCCTTTCTCCTTGTGGCCTGCTACTGCTGTGTCGCTCTGTGGTGTGGAGAGAGGTAAGGGAATATGGAAGTGTGTTGTGACAGGTCTTCGAGAGTGCTCACTGCCTGCACTGCTCACTGCCACTCCTCCTTGCTGTATGTGCTCTGTGTGCAGTTCTGTACAGTGGAAAGCTGTTCATTCTACACTAAAATGTAGTTTGGCCTTTGTGGGCAGAGGACTGGAGCAAACAACTTACAATATAAGGCATAGCTGTGTACTCTAAACTGGCCAGATATGCAACAGACTCAGCCCTTACCAAACTGACTTAAACATCTTTTTTTTTCTTTTCCACCTACAGTGACCACTGTTATTTAATCACTGAGTCTGCATTTCGATGACATGCTCTCTCACTAGAACTGAGCACAGTTTCAACAGTGTGGGTGACAGAGGTCTGTTGGCATGCTGATAATGTAGTTGAGATGCCTCTACTTGCCTGGCAGTATACTGCAGTATGACCTTTCAAAGCTGAAAGGATTATTTTTTGAAGGATTTGTTTAGTAAACATCACCTAGAAGTGGTCTGTGGAATGTTTCTAACTTAGGACTTGAAAACAGGAGAAGTGGAGAAAGTGTTGGAAAGGTGCGGAAGAATTAGAGACCTCAGGGTAATGTAGGAGGCTGAATAGAGATAGTTGTATAGTTGAGCAGCCCATTAAATACAGTGATGCCATTGCTGGTAATAGAATACAGGCTTTGTATTGACTCTGGAAGTCTTCTGGACTATGTCTTACCAACTTTACTTTGGATTCTTCTGCTCTTGTCTAGAGTTTTATTTTAGCTTGTTTACCTAAAACAACAGCAGTTTAACAACAAGGTAACTATTATGTAACTTGTTTAGCTTTAGCTAGCATTATGCACTTGTGTAGTGGTATAATAATTTTGATGTGCTTCTGCAAATAACAGGTAACAACACCAAGCAGTTCTTCTGTCTACAGTGAACTGTCTATGACCCTAGAATAATAATGTAGTGGATTGTAGTATAAGTGAAGGATGATAGCAGATGCCTTGAAAGTAGAACAACAGGAAGATACCAGGGGCTATAAACAAATCACCAGTGGTCAATTATTGGTCATTAGTAATGCAACCTTGGGAGCTCAGTGAAACCATTTTTAAGGATAGCAGAACAAAATCCAAACACCCAGCATATGGAAAACATTATATATAGTACATTTGGAAAAGATCTTGAATTATGGACCATGAGAAAAACATCAAGGTGTAGTGCATGTTAACATAAAAAGTTAATACTTTAACAGAGTCTGAAGTGAGGAGAAAAGAAACTCCACCATCAATATCAATATCATCAGTATCAATACCAATATTCTTCTTTGCTGATTCTCTTCCTCTGCATCCTGAAGAGGACTGGTGCAGTAAATGGTTAGTATAACAGCAGAGGTAGTAGGAGTGTGCGTGGCAATTTTAACTGTATAGTTTTGAGAATTTTTCAGTGGAATTTTCTTTTGCGTTCTTCTTTGCCTTTTCTATAATGGTTATATCCGAACTAATAAATAATTGATTAGAATGTTAAGATTATAATTAGATGTACTTAATGATGTTAACATACTTAATGAAGTTAATGCTAATCAACAATGTGTCAAGTTGACAAAAGACTTTTTCAAACTACCAGTTTGAAACAATAAGTTCAGATATTATAGAAATTGCAGTGTTAATGTATTATTTTTGTAAAAGATTTAATTTTACATGAGCTTAATTAATGGAGTAGTAGAAGCCTGATCCCACTGGGCTGATTTAGTGCTCCTGAAGTAGATGTATGCGGTCTCAGTACATCAGTAACACAGTTCAAGCAACTCAGGCAGCACGTCTAACTCCAGGGGCTGTCTGACAAAAAAAGTAGGCCAGCCAGGAGGTGAGCAAGTGATACGAAAGAGGTAGATAAAGGAAAGCAGTATAAGCCATGGGCACTGGGTTGTAGTCGTCCATACTATTAAATTGACACTATGGAGTTCTTAGACACTGCAGTATAGCTGCATGCATTCCCCAGCAGTGGAGTTGCATCATATTGATGGTTATTTCTAAGGATAATCATAATGAATATACCTTTTGGCACCTGTAGCATTAAACAATTTACCTCATATAAAATTCTATGTCTCCAGGAACTCAAAAGAGGCTTCATTTTTAAATTGCCACTTGGATTCATACTGCTCAGGGCTGGAGGTTGTTTTTTAGATCTGCTGTTCCTAGCTCTTTCCCAGCCACTGCTGGACACAGAAAGGACAGCATGCCAGCTTATGGGTGTTAAACAGTCTTCCGTGTACCTTGTACCTTACAGTTGCAAGACAACTGGGGAGTTGCCCCTTAGCAAGTTTTCTGGAAGCCCATGTTCTGCCAGCAGTTGTCTTTTACAATGCTAAAGTCAAGTATCATTTTTTTTAACCTTCTTTCTGAACTGTTGCTGCTCCTCATTAAGCTAAGTAATTGTGGTCAGCCAGCATGGCATGATAGATGCACTGGTACAAGCCCTTGTGTTGAAATCATGCTCCATGGCATGCTCCTGTTATGAATTCAGAAATGCTTCTCTATTATTTCTCTGGCCAAGTTGCATTTCATGAGGAGCTTTTCTCATATGGGTTTCTGTTTCTGCTTTAAATGAGATTGTAGAATGCTATGTGGCTGAGCATGCGCATGTCACGCACATCAGAGAAGACATAATAAGACAAGGACTCAGCTCAGATAAACAAGACATTTTAATAAAGAGTTAACAGCCAGCACTGACTTCCAGTACAATACATTAGATTTGGATCCTGTTTTTTTCTCTGGCTTAGCATGCAGTAGAAAGTTTGATAAGTGAGTGCAAGGGCTGCACAGTAGACCTGGGAAGAAAAGCACAGAAAGTTTTGGTCTGGAAGGGACCTTTAAAGATCAACTACTCCAACCCCCCTGCAGTAAGCAGGGACATCGTTAACTAGATCAGGTTGCTCAGAGCCCCATCCAACCTCACCTGGAATGTTTCCAGGAATGGGGCTTTGTTTTTGAGAACCTTTCGGGCAATAATTACCCTACCAATATCCAAGCTCTGGAGCACTACCATCATCCAGACTCAAGTTATGGGCATTGTCCCACCATTCAGGCCAGAGTCTGGAGAACCTTTTGGGCAGTTTACACAGGCACTTTCAGCCATCATACTTCCATATCTTCTTCAAATAGGCACATTAAATTCACAGTCTTTTATTACATGGAAATTGGGGTTCTTCAGATTCTTCTTTTGTACACAAATCCTTCCTAACCTTCTCTGCTCATTTATTTCTGCTCATTTTGTCTCTTCCTGCTTACTTTCTACTCACGAATTTACTTTCTCAAAGTTTCTACTCACTTTCTACTCACAAATGCTCTTTACTACTTTAATTGCTTCCATCACTTTGTCTCTTTATCTCTGCTCACAGATGTCTTTCTGCTCAAGCTGGTCCCACCTTGTCTCTTACTGCTCATTTCCTTTTCTCACACCCTTGGTGACAGCATGCTGGATCTCCTTGAGGGGGTTCCAGGTCTCATTTAGTCCAGTTTCATAGGATCTTTCTTCAGACCATCCTGCCAAGTATGCCAATTTTCTTGTGCTGGTTCAGCCATCATCATTCTACACTGCCATCAGTTGTCTGATCACACAGCCCAACACTGAACTCAGCAACACCACCTCAGAAGTCTTCTTTCAGACAGTCCTGTGGGCCCACCTCCTCTGCTGCCTGCTGTGGTGCGAGCATTGCCTGCTGGACATAACAGACATGAGATGGCTCCCTCAGCAGCTCCTCACATGGAAGGGACACCACTGAGCGAGCTCAGCAAGAAGCAACCAGCCCCAACAGAAGCCCTACCAAACAGAAAGCTCATCTAACTAATCAGCTCCTGGTTAATATAATCCTGGCTCACCCACCACCCCAACAATGACCACCTGGGTGAGGGCAGAGCCACAAAGACACAGGTGGGCCG
>JAVSBS010008569.1:138566-159191 GCA_033124195.1 Coracias cyanogaster
CAGCCTCCAGGGTGTGACGTCATCATGGTATAGAATATCAACACCCAATTAACCCTGTCCTGTCCGAACCAGGACAAGACATAATTTGGTTAGTGTCTTGGACTGTTCTCTTCTTTCATTAAGCACTGGTACAGAACGCTCTCTTCGTACTGTGACTATGCTGTTGTTTCACTCTATAACCGGCTGGAGCAGACCCCTATCATTCCAGTGAGCTAGTAAAGACTAGAGTCCCACAAAAAGTCTGATTTTTGTTTCACTGCTGAAATGCGTTATACTTAAACAATATCTTTCAGAAAAGGACAGATAAAATTTTATCCTTTGCATTGCAAGGTGACAAATTTTCTGAAAAGGATTCCCACACAACTTCCACTTCCCCCAGTGCCGTTTGACCCCTCTAGATGAAACAGTTTTTTGAAGGGTTTCACCAGGTTTTACATTATACAGAGAATACACGTTATTCCAGAACTGCCTCAGTACCTTAAGCAGTCTTGCATCTTGAAGGCAGAAGGACAGCACAGTAATGCATTTTGACTATATATAGGAAGCTACGTAGGAAACTACCTCACTCTGTTTCCAAACATTTTTCTAAAGGTTTGTTTTACAAAGCACTTTTTTTCCCCTGTTTCCCTCTTGCTGTTTTCTTTCTTTCACCTACGTACACTCTTGTTTATTTTCTTTTTTTTTTCCCATTCTTTTCTGTTCTTCTTGCATCGTTTACTAGAGGTAGGAACTACCTAATGTTTTGAATTTAATGTATGCACACTTCTACTAAACAGTAATGTTTAAATTTCAGAACCTTATGAAAATCTGTGTTCCAGCATGAGTAACAAATCAAGCTTAGATTGCATTTTGTTCATATTTGAAATATGTGTACTGAAATTGAGCTTTCATTTGTAATTCACAATTAAGCCTACCCTGTCTTTCAAACTCTACTGCAGTAGATCATTCTCCTATTACTTTTTTTTTTTTTGCTTCATCTATCCCTTTGCCACATTGTCTTGCTTGGTTTTTTTGCTGTGCTTGGTTCTTCTTTCTGTTTTCTACTGAGCAGCATACAAAAAAGCCACTGAAATAATCTTAACAAAATGCTTTAGTTTTATGTCAAAGGAAAAAGTGATCCACAAATATTACCAAGAAATGGACAGTCAAAAATATGTATGATTTATAGATGCACATAAAAAGTCCTATCTGGACTTAAAAAGAACAATGTACGTGAAAATAAGATTAATTCACTTGTGAAAGGTCAATGCAGAAACTTCCAGAACCTGATCATTGAAAGCGTGTTAAACATGCCTCAAGGAAGTAGTTTGTGAGTTGTTACAAAATAGAAAACAATGAATAACACTTCTCCTTAACTGAAAACTGATAAAAGCAGAGATTTGAAACTCACTTAATGAAAATGTCATTTTTAGTTTTCAGAGGATACCTTTGAAAACTTAGCTCTAAGTTTTATCCGTAATATGATCGGAATCAAAATAAGTTTATCAAAAAAGGGGAGGATAAGTTCATGATCAAGGCACTAATCCAATAAATATTTCTATACAAGTAAATTGAATTGATAAATAAATGTACTTTCTTTTAATTTATGCTCCTTTTAAAAACTATGATCATAAAATATTAATATATCTCATTTTAACTTACAACTATTTGGGAATTTTAAATATTTCAGAATTGAATATTTGCACCAGAATGTTCCATTTGGGGACAAAATTCTTTTTTATACAAACCAGAAGATGAAATAAAACAAAGAAAATAGCTTGACCTAAAGGAAGAAAAGGTCACTGCTTTGTCATACTGTTACTGTATAAGAAAAGTCCCTTCAGTAGAATTTTCCAAGGAAATTAATGCTTAGAACTTTAGATATTACTGCTCTTCATTGTTTTCTTCACCTTTCTGTGCCTCAAATTGTCACTAGTAAATTGTGAAAATCTCCTTTTTTGGTTTAAATTTTTCTTAGCTGTTGCTTTTCTATAAAAAGACAAGTCCTGGATATCATCTCCTTAAAATACAACTGGTATTGATACTTTAATGACTTGAAAGAGAAGAGTGAGATTCATTCTTGAAAAAAATAAAAAAACAGTAACAACAAAAAGTGCACTCATCTACCTATTACAATAATACAGTGAAATGAAAAACAAGAACAGTACAGATATAGCCATAGTCAAAATTCAGATTAGATTATTTTAAATGTAGAATAGTTACACAGCAAAAGGAAGATTCAAGACATGTATTATAACAGTTTTCCCATGATTAGGCAATGGGAAGGTGGGATAAGCTGATAAGTGTCTATGAGAATCAGAAAAGCTGAGTTCATCTGAAATGTAAAATGGACTGTATGAATGTTGAGAAACAATGTCCACTTCATAGAATCGAACAAAGATTGGTCATAATTCAGCTTAATAGCAAGGTAGGACCATTGACTTTTTAATCTGTACTACTACTCTTAAATTCCCACATGCATACATATATAGAGAGCTATCCTAAACACTAGCTGCATTTTTTTTCTCTTATTTCTGCAGTCACAGGATTTTTCCAATGAAAACTGCCTAACATTCTACTTCTAGTCACTTTGGGGTTTTGGTTTCTTTTTCCATGTAGCTTGTATTGATCCTGGTCTGAGCACTTGTCCTGTATTATTAACTTCCTCAGAATCTAACTGAGTTCTTTCTTGGTCCTTAATTTGAATTTCATTCATTCTTTCATTTCTTTTACCTTCTCCTTCCTTAAACAGTTAGTTGATACTGCCTTGTCATTTCAAGAGATTCTGTTTTTTCCAGACACTCCTGTACAAATTCCCCTTGTATTTGTCAAAATGACTGATGTCGTTTTGTGCAGTAGACCATCACTTCACTCAGAACAGGACATTTGATCTAAATGAAAAGCATAAAGGAGAAAGGAAGTTTGGATAGTAGTATGTATGCGAATTGCCAACTCTAACACATTTAGAATCACTTAAAAGATGGCTGCACTTTGTTAGGATGTCCATATTCCTTGGCATGCTCTGCTGTACCATTTGCTGCCTTACCAGTGTCTTGGCTCAGAGCCTTTTGCATTACCTGCTGACACTGCAGGTTCTTTTTACTCAGAAAAGTGGTCTGACCATCTTAGTACACATCAGATGTGAAAATTTATTAATATCTCTAAGTAAAATTAAAATTACTTCTGCAAATGTATTTGAATTATTAATTAGAGAAAGGTGTCTCAATGGCATGAAAAAAAATATTTAAAATGGCTGTAATAACCAAAAAATAACAGAGGTTATCTTCATCTTGAATCCATTCAAATTAAAAAACTCCAAAGCATGTTGTTTATTTTACTACAAAGCCTACATTGGCATGGCTGGCATGTTAAACTGTCAAGTCACCTTTGGACCAAACTAACTGCCTTAAATCAATTATAGCCTGTTCATCCCCTTAAAACTCCAGAAGCTTCAGAACAGATTCTAGCAAGTCTTCCAGGCTCTAAACTTCCTGTGAGAGCACATCTGGCTTAGCTGGTAAAATAAACTGTTAACTGCACTGTATTTGAAGTACTTGGCTTGTAGTACCTCCCCAGACTTTAAGTATCGGTCTGTCTGAAACACTACTGAGATTCTTAACTGCAGCCTTCTCCCATCACAATATGCTTCTTTCTCAACAGTATGTTTCTAATTTATCCTTGCCACCTTCAAAATCATTGCTGTCTGATGATAATTTTCCTTGATTCCTCCCTTCTAGTTTTGAAGTTAGCTCTATCTCTCACCTTGGTTCTCCACTTCGAGTAGTTCAGTTTCTTTTGTAGATAACTGCTTTTGCACTCTTTTATTAGAATTTAATGGTAATATGCGCCACCAGTCATCTTCCTCATAATTATTTCTTATAACAGACAGCTCCACTTTAAGAAAAAACAATTGAAAAACACAATTTCAGTGTCCTGAGATAACTCAAAAACACCTTATTCCCTCTCCCTCAGTTCCAGTGCCCAATCTTGCCTATAGGACAGATGACTGGGAACTGTTGTTGCTACAAACTTGCCAGTTCTACCAGGCTCAAGTCCACTTCATACCCATCTAGGAAAAAAAAGGAAAAACTATCTGTCTACACTACTACTCATCCTGAGTGTTTCCTTAATGGCTTTGCACATAAGGAACTACTGAAGATACATATATAAAGTATATAAACAGAATTTTTCATTATAAGGCCTAAAACTGTGGAGTTTTTTCCCTGCAGTAAAAGTTAAGGGAAAGATGGAATCAAAGGCTTAATTTTAAAATTAAATACTTTAGATAGATTTAAATGGAGCTATCAATGTTGATAGGTGATGAAGTCCTTACTAATGACACAACTAAAGAGCAGATGAACAGGAAACTTTTAATAGAAGCTATAATTTGAACTTACATCATTTTAGGGATGGGAATGCTTGAGAATGCTCTTATCCAGCAGTAAGTCTAAGGTATCCTACCTCCTGTAAAAAAAGAGATGGTGAACAGAGTGACAGGAGAGAGTGCATTACTTCATATTGCCTAAACTGAGTATAGCAAAACATTATGTGGATGGTCTTTACTGAGGAGAAGTTGAGGTAGGTGCTATTTCAGTCTAACTTGCATCACTAGGAGAGAACAGAATGGAAAACATGGGTCTGATTAAGACTCTGGAGGAGCCAGGCTTCTGGACATGTGAAACATGAAAAGGACATTGGTTAGTGAAGGAAAAGAGAAGAAATACAAACTATATATATAACATATATATGCAATTAGCTATTGAAAATTAATAAAACAATTTAGGTTTATAATACTAAGATGACAAAATACTAAAATGACACCAAAGAAAGACATAGAAGACCATAAGATTACAGTCCTCAAAAGGAAGGTTCCAAATATTAAAAGCTAACATGGAAATCATACTTAATCTGATGAGTTAGAAGACAGAAGGTACCTTCACATATGCCCAAGCATGAAGGACAGAACCCATGAACATAGGTATTTGTGCTCTATCCTGAAACAGAATGAAGCAGCTGCTCTGGCCAAGACCAGAATCACAGCTTGTACCTGGAATCACAGCTAAGAACTAGAGGAAGCGGTAATAAACAGGGATAATGCACATAAAATGCAGGATGATATCTATCCCTCATGCATTGTAAATATCATAATATTATTAAAATAAAAATAAGCCTATCAACCCCTAGATTTCTGTCACTGAGACATCAGTGACAGTAGGAGGCTACCCTCTAATGTTAAACATCTGATATATGCTATTCTGCTCTTTAGTTCCACCTGGAAAAGATTCAAAGTAAATGAATAAAGGCCTTGTGTCTAAAAGTTAACATATGTCCCTTTCAGGTTTTTGGAGTTTATTCATTTCAGCTTACCATTACGTAAAGTAGACTGAGAGTGTAATACTCCGAAATGCTGAAGTTTTGCTTCAGTCTAAAATTGAGCTAATATAGACTTTTTGCAGCTGCTAACACTTGAGAAATGTTTTTTACTTACTTCCTCCTTTTTCCCTGCTTTCAGTAACAAGCTAGAGACAGACCAATTGCTACACAATATATAACACAGAACACATTGTGACTATCAATGTGCTTTTTCCCTAAGAATGTATTTTTTTTCCCTGAATGGAACATAAAATGCACAATTTATTCATCAGTAGAATTTCTTACAAAACTGATTTTATGCCCTTTAAGTAACCTTAAAAGCATCAGAATTTCACCTTTTCTTATTTAAAAAGTAGACATCTCCCTACCATGAGGGTTTATATTACGAAATAACACATCCCATAACATTCAGTAGTTAGTGATGGAGAGATTACCTGTTGTTCTTGCAATTAACAATTTGATATTTTTAGGCTACAACCATGGAGAAAAAATACTACTATATTATCAACCTTCTAAGTAATGTAGGCCAATGAAATTCAGCATATTAGTTCTACATTAAATTGAACTATTGATGCTTAATTGAAGTGTTAATTTCACATACGTGGATCCACTGGTCATATTGATACTGGCTGCAGATTTACCAACTTTATCACTGAAGTACATTTCATCCGGTGTCATCTGTGAATTTACTGAGGGTGCATTCGATTCCCTCATCCAGGTCATTGATGAAGATATTAAACAAGACAGGTCCCAAAACTGAGCCCTGAGGGACACCGCTTGTGACAAGTCGCCAACCGGATTTCACTCCGTTCACCACCACCCTCTGGGCTCAGCCACCCAGCCAGTTTCTAACCGAGCAAAGAGTCCTCCTGTTAGTTCCAAGACAAAAGTTTTAGACTTTAGAAGAGCAAACTTCAGCTCGCTCAGGGTTCAGTTAGCACGGATCCCATGGGAAGCTTCCATGGAGGATAAAGGAGCTAGTGAGTGCTGGGAGGTTTTTGAGAATACTCTCCTAGACATACAAACCCATTCATTCCCTCTAACAGCAAGGGAAGTAGGCGGAGCAAGAGACCCCCTTGGCTTAACCGCGAACTTCTGGGTCTGCTCCAGGCCCAAATGGAAACGTATCAGACATGGAAAAGTGGAACATAGCTGTTGAATATTACCAGGGCATTGCCAGGATCTGCAGAGATGCAGTTAGGAAAGGAAAAGCTCAGCTTGAACTGAAATTGACCAGAGACATCAGAAACTTCAAGAAAGGGTTCTTCAGATACCTTAATGACAAGCAGAAACAGAAGTAGAGTATTGGTCCACTATTAAACAGGAGAGGTGAACTAGGCTCCAACAGTGCTGAAAAGGCAGAGGTCCTCAACACCTTCTTCACCTCTGTCTTTACCAGTGCTGTTGGATCCCAGGCCACGGGAAAAAAAATCCAGACTGATGAAGATGCGGACCCACTGACTGTGAAGGAAGAGTTGGTCTGTTGACTGTTACAGGAGCTTGACCCATACAAATCAATGGGCCCAGATACTATCCACCCAAGAGTGTTAAAAGAACTGGCTGATGTCATTGAGAGGCCACTCTCCATAATCTTTGAGAAGTCATGGAGATTGGGAGATGCGCCTGAAGACTGGAAGAAGGCTAATATCACCCCTAACTACAAGAAGGTTTCCAGGGAGGACCCAGGTAATTATAGACCCATTAGCTTCATGTCAATCCCTGGGAAAGTTATGGAGCAAATCCTCCTGGGGACTATCACAAGTAAATTGAAGCATGTGATTGGGAAAAGCCAACATGGATTCACCAGGGGAAGATCATGCTTGACAAACCTAATTGCCTTCTACAACAAAGTAATCTGCTTGGTTGATGCGGGTGGACATTTTTTACCTGGACTTTTCCAAGGCTTTTGATATGGTGTCTCATAGCCTCTTTCTTGAAAAACTGACACATTATGACCTAGACAAGTGGTCTGTGCAGTGGGTGGTAAACCAGCTGACAGGCCGTATCCAGAGGGTGATAGCAAATTGTTCATTCTCAATCTGGCAACTAGTCACAAGCGGGGTTCCCCAGGGATCAATACTGGGCCCAATGCTGTTTAATTTCTTCATAAGTGACTTGGATGTTGGCATCAAGAGCACCCTGATGAAGTTTGCAAATTAGACCAAAATGAGTGGGGTAGTTAACACTCCAGAAGGCAGAACCACCCTTCAGGAAGACCTGGACAGGCTGGAGGGGTGGACTAGGAGGAATCTTATGAAGTTCAACACAGCAAATGTAAGGTCTTGCACCTGGGAATACATAACCCAGGAATGCAGCTCAGACTGGGAACCACCTGGCTGGAGAGCAGCCCTATGGAAAGGGACCTGGGGGGTCTTGGTGAATAACAAGCTCAACATGAGTGAACAGTGCACTGCTGCAGCAAAGAAAGACAAAAGGATGCTGGGTTGCATTGACAAGGGCATCACCAGCAGAGATAAAGGAGTCATCATCCCGTTCTATTCAGCACTAGTTGGACCACACCTGTAGTACTGTGTTCAGCTTTGGTCTCTGCTAAACAAAAAAGATGCAGACAGGCTGGAAAGGGTCCAGAGAAAGGGCATGAGGATGATCAGAGGACTGGAAGACCTGCCATATGAAGCAAGGCTGAGAAAACTGAATTTGTTCAGCCTTAAGAAGAGGAGGCTTAGGGAAGACCTTATAACCATGTACCAGTACATAAGGGGTTGCTACCAAGAAGATGGAGACTCCCTTTTTACAAGGAGTCCCATGGAAAAAACAAAGGGTGATGGGTACAAGTTACTTCTGGCAAGATTCTATTGTGCTGATTCAGCTGTCATCATTTTATGCTGCCACCAGTTGCCTGATCACACAGGCCAACACTGAACTCAGCAACATCCCCTCAAAAGTCTTCTTTCAGACAGTCCTGCCATAAGTTCCTGTGGGCTCAGCTCCTCTGCTGCCCACTGTGGTGCCAGCATCGCTTGCTGGACACAACAGACAGAGATGGCTCCCTCAGTGGCCCTTCACATGGAAGGGCACCACCGAGAGAGCTCAGCAAGATGCAGCCAGCCCTGATAGAAGCCACACCCAACAGGAAGCTCTTCTAATTGGCTCCTGGTTAATATAATCCTGGCCTCACCCACCACCCCAACCCATGGGGAAGGTGGAGCCACAGAGACACAGGTGGGCCAGGTTCTGCCTCTGGAACATGAAGCCAATAGGAAAAAGAAAACATTCTGCGGGGTTGTGACTCATCCACAGGTCAACTCCAACTTGGGGCTCACACCTTGGGCCCCAGCACTACAGGCTTCTGCCATGTCTCTGGGCAACCAGTTCAAATATTCCACCACCTTCATTGTAAAAAAAATAAAAATCTGTTATTATCTAGTCTAAATTTACCCTCTTTTAGTTTAAAACCATTACCCCTTGTCCTGTCGGAGCAGGCACTGCTAAAAAGACTGTTGATTGTTCCCATCCTTCTTATAGGCCCCTTTTAAGTACCAAAAGGCCACAATAAGGTGTCCCCAGAGCCTTCTCTTCTGTAGGCTAAATAACCCCAACTCTCTGAGCCTATCCTCATAGCAGAGGTGTTCCATCCCTCTGATCATTTTTGTGGTCTTCCTCTGGACCTACTCCAACAGGTCCATGTCTTTCTTGTGTGAGGATTCCAGAACTGGACACAGTACTTCAGGTGGGGTCTCACCAGAGCAGAGCAGAGGGTAAGAATCACTTCACTTGACTTACCATAGCCCTGTCATTGAGCCCTGCAAGTTCCTGAGCAAAGACCCTCTTCCCTCTTTGAGAAAGGTGATGCCATCTGACGCCAGCAAGTCTGGTGCTGTGTAGGCCATCCCATTACTGAAAAACCCAAGAATGTGGCAATGACACCAGCCATGGAGTCATTTATTAATAGACTGGGTCTGTCTGATTCTTCCAGTGTTGCTGCCCGCAACTGGAAGGAAAGAGGTAAAAAATAACCTGTGCTCCAGATTCCCTCACCAACTGTCCCAAAGCCCTGAAGTCTCTTTTGATCGCTTTTGGACTATGGCTTGCAGCTTCATCTCTACCCCCATGGGAGATCAGTAACAGGTAATAATCCAGGCTCCCTACCAAGCTAGGAATTTTCCTAGTGCTATTTTAACCCAAGCCCCAGGTAGGCAGCAGACTTCCCTATGAGGAGGGTCTGTCTGGCATATTGGACCCTCTGTTCCCCTCAGAAGGGAGTTGCCTACAGCTATAACCCTTCTTTTCTTCCTTGAGGTGGTTGTGATACAGGTGGTAGGCCTTTTTGACTGTGGAGACACCTCTGGTGTAGATGGACCATCCTCTGTTGACTGGCCTCCCACATCCAGATCCTCATACCTTTTGTACAGAGGAAGTTAAGGAGATGAGATGGGCAAGGAAGGAATTTGCCTGCTGACCTGAGCATGGACTTGCCTACATTCACTGCCTTCATTTAGGCTGCTGCCTTCTGCCTGGCGGAGGCAGGATACAGGGTCCCTTTAATCTTGATTTTTTTATGGTGGGTGCTCCTCTTTCTGTCTTGGGGAGGGAAGAGCTTGGCTCTACCAGTCTCTTTCTTACTCAGGCTCTCTGATGCTCCTTAACCTTTCTAATTCCTCTCACAGCTCTGCCACCAGGCTGAGCAGTTCATCCACCTGCTCACACTGCACACAGCTGTTGTCACCACTGCTACACATTACTAGTGCAAGGCTCTGTCCGTCCCTGCAGGCTGAGACCTGGATGACTGTGTTTCCATGGGGGTCTGTCTTGGTTTCTCACATCCATTCTAGTGAGCGTAGAGGCCAGAGCTTTCTGCCAAGTGGAGACCTCAGATAAGGTTCTTCTGAGTGGCTGATGACCACCAATTGAACTCACCTCTTGAGCTGGTAGGGTGACTACACCCTTCCTGTGTGTGCTTCCATGCAAACTGCCATGCCACGCAGGCTGATGCACCATGCTCTCTTTGCCTGCTCCATTCACAGTGCTCCTGGTCACTGCGCTCCTCAGGCTGATTTTATAGGTGTGAGGATGGCTGTGGTAGTTCTGGCAGCGCCTAGATCTTGTCAGCATCTCCTGCAAGGTCTGCTGGCTCCTGGCAGGTCTCTCTGCTGCCCTGGTGTTTTCCCACCTCAGGAAATCCTGCTGTGTGTTGAGATCTGCCGCTCTTCTGTGGGCTGGGCTGGCTCCAGAGCAGCTCTTCTGGGTGACTGACTTTACCGTACAGCACCATGTTTAATGGAAAGTGGTGATCTAATTCTGAAGCAAGACCTGGATGACTTCATACATGTAGGAAGTTTCTGAACTAGATAAACCAAGCCTGTGTAATTGGTTGATGAATATAAAACAGCGTGCTTAAGGCAATTCCTTCTTTTCCAACTATACTATTGAAGATATGCTTTGCTTTTGTTTGTGCGTTAAGAAATCAATAATTATTTACTGTATCTTCTGGAAAATTATGTGCTTAAATCCAAATCTGTCGTTGTCAGCTCTAGCTGTCAGGCTAGACGTTCAAGAAACAATGTGCTCTAATACAGTATTGCAATCTTTGTGTTCAGCATCAGTTGAAGTATCATTTGAGATATATCTGACAAGGAGCCCAGAAGTGCCTTTTTATTATATCTGGAGCTTCCTTTGATCAGCTTGGCTTCCTGGAAATCACAGTCTGATCTCCAGACTGATGTCTGGTATAGATGGGAAGATGCTTGATATTTTTTACTGCAGCAGAGAAAGTTACCATCTGCCATGAATAAATCCAGAGCATTTGTTGGTTTTTTTTGCTGCTGCTGCTTTTGTCTTCTGTTGGCATTATTGGAGATAGCCAATTATAGTGTCAACTGTCCTAGCATTACTTCTATCATCTACTGACTGTTGCATGGCAGCAGCTTGTTGCTGAAAAAAAAGCTGCAAATTCTCCTTCGTAATCAGACTGACAGTGAGAAGGGTGTCACCTTTTTTTGTCTTCCTGTGCTCTTCACTTATCCTGCTGACAGATCAGTGGCATCATGCAATGGTACGAGCTGCATCTTATACCAGAAGCTGCCATGTAGTGCACTAATTTGCTCTTGGAGGAAGTTGTTCAAGGCAGATATTCTTTGTGGCATTTTCATGGTCACTCTATTCCAGTGCAATCTAAACCATTCCCTCATGGTTTAGATTTCAGTTATAGCCCTTCTTCTGAGGTGCATGATACTGCATTCAGCCATGTAAAATCTTACCAACCACTCTTGATTGCATTGTATTGCTGAATTGTCCAGGTCATCTTTTACCTCTCTAGCAATTTTTGTGTTATCTGTCAATTTTTGTGTTTTACTCAGCTGATTGAAATATTAAACAGCACTAGTACAAGAAGAGATACTTATGAGATGTTCAGTAAAGGAAAAAATCCCATTCAGTGACAGAATAAACAGAAATTCTTATTTATGTGTATTTCAAGATCTGCCAGCTTTTAATCTTTTAAATCTTGACCACATTCACTTTATGATACTGGAATCATAGAGTCTTAGAATGGTTTGAGTTGGATGGGACCTTAAAGATCATCTAGTTCCGACTCCCCTGCCATAGGCAGGGACACCTCCCACTAGACCAGGTTGCTCAAAGCCCTGGCCTTGACCACTTTCAGGGATGAGACATCCACAACTTCTCTGGACAACCTGTTCCAGTGCCTCACCACTCTCACAGTAAGTAATTTCTTCCTAACATCTAATCTAAATCTACCCTCTTTCAGTTTAGAATGATTACCCTTTCTATCACTACCTGCTTTTGTAAAAACTGTCTTGTCAGCTTTCCTGTAGGCCCCCTTAAGTACTGGAAGGCTGCTAAAAGGTCTCCCTGGAGCTTTCTCCAGGCTAAACAACCCCAAGTCTCTCAGCCTGTCCTCATACTGAAGGTGCTCCAGCCTCCTGATCGTCTTTGTGGCCCTGCTCTTGAACAAGTCCATGTCTTTTGTATACTGGGGACCCCAAAGCTGAACTCAATACTCCTTGTAGGGTCAGTCGCATGAGAGTAGAGTAGAGAGGGAGAATCACCTCCCTTGACCTGCTGGCCACAATTCTTTTGATGCAGCCCAGGATACAGTTGGCTTTCGGGGCTGCAAATGCACATTGCCAGGTCACATTGAGCTTCTCATCAACAAACACCCCCAAGTCCTTCTCCACAGGGCTGCTCAATCCACACATCACCCAGGCTGTATTTGTGCTGGGTATTGTCCTGACCCATGTGCAGGACCTTGCACTTGGCCTTGAACTTCCTGAGATTTACACAGGCCCACCTCTCAAGCCTGTCAAGGTCCCTCTGGATGGCATCCCTTCCCTCTAGAGTATCAACCACACAACTCAGCTTGCTGTCATCCACAAGCTTGCTGAGGGTGCACTCAATCCCTCTGTCCATATCCCTGACAGAGGTGTTAAATAATACTGGTCCCAATACAGATACCTGAGTGACATCCCTCATCACTGATCTCCATTTGGACATTTTGAGCCATTCACTGCAACTCTTTGAGTGTGACCATCCAGCCAATTCCTTATCCACTGGGTGGTCCACCCATCAAGTCCACGTCTCTCCATTTTAGAGGCAAGGAAGTTGTGCGGGACAGCACGTTCTGTATTACATAACAGAAAAATATTTTTTATAAGTCTTAAAGCCCAAATACTGCTCAGTGGAAGGTAAGTTTTAGGTCTGAGCAGGTATTTGTGATAGGACAAAGGAGCCTTCAAGATCCTGGAAGGAAGCTGGCCCCACTTGCTAAACTAAGGGCAGAGACAGAACCTGTTAATTTTAACTCATCTTCATAGAAATTTAGAGAGAATTATTTCTTTTTCAGATGGAAGTGACTGTATTCTTGAAAAGAGTTTCAAGCACTATGTTCCTTAATTTGAAGAAAAGTGATTTTTTTCTTCTTGCACAAGGTTACTGTATTACTTTGATTTGACAGAAGATTATAATTGCCAAGCTGTAGCAGTGGTGCTTTTCCTGAGCTGGCTGCCAGGAGGTATGACTAGCTGACACATGTATCCTTTGAGGATATCAAAAATTAGAAACTTATCTTGTTGTTCAAGGAATCATGTTTAAGTATTTACTTGGTAAGGAACGTTATTGCATCTGATGATATTTGAAAACAAATAATGTTACTAAAACTAAGATACAAAGACTAAACTAAATGCCTTATAGCTATCAAGTAAGTCAGGTTTGAGATGAGACTGAAGTTACATTACAAAATTTATGGAAGAAAAATCAGCTAAATTCAATGAAGTTTTCAAAAGGTAAGAGATACATTTCAGTTACAAAGAATGGGATTTAAAAAGCTGATCAAATGCCAAATGTGAATTATTAAGTGTCATATTAATAGATCTCAATTCTTATCTTCTGCTCTGCAGTCTTTATTTGCAATGAAGTGTCACTAATTCTTTAGAAAATGGAGGATGTGTTTTGTGAGACTTCAGTAAGAAGATCTTCTGTTGAAAAATATTACAGACCTGGTCACCATGGAGGGCTTTTGAGGATGTCCTTGTAGGACATTGGACAACTTATGCTGTCACTGGGGAGATCTTGTGGTAAATATAAGAACCGTATGTGGTGGCAGATGAAGGATGACTCAGGATACTGGTGGAGAGCCAAAGCCATTTGCATAATTGAATGGAACTGGCTTTTGATACGTAGTGCCTATTGAGAGATACTGTTCTCTACTTCGAAGTAACACAGATGGATCCCAAGTAGGAAGGAAGCCTCCTGAGAACAGCAGTTAGATTTCACACTAAATGGAGTCTACCTGCTGCCAGCCTTCCAGCAAGAACTGATATGGAGTTGGGTGAGTGGTGGAGAGGTCTTGATGTACTTTTTAACCAATTTATGAAGCCACCATCTTCTGCAGAAAGCAGTACAATCTCAGAAATAGAGAGAATCTAGTCTTGACCATGCCAAGCTACCTTCTTTCAGCTATTTTTCAATGTTTCTGTGGTCTTTTGGTTGTGGTGTTATCCTCATTGAGAGTAAAGTGGCAAATCCTCAGCACAGTGTCACATGCGCCTCATAGCCTGACTCATCTCCTGACACAGAAGTGAGTGACATATAAAAGTACAGCCTTCATTAGGACTATGGGTAAAGGAACTTGAACATATCCTCCAACCTCTAAGGAGGTATATGTCATATGAGCCCCAAAGCTGTAGATTTAGAGGAGGGTAAAAATGAGGACCTTGTGGGCTATGCCACAGTATTCTTTACAGTGGATGGGAAGGTCTAGAAGGGCTGATGCCCTCTGTAGTTTCACTCAGTCCTCTCTCCCAAACATTGGTGATGGTGGTAGGCAGCCAAGCAGAAAGACCAGGCACTGTGGCAGGTGTGGTAGCAGTGGTAGCTTCTCTGTCTCCTCTCTCTTCAGTAAATAGGCGCATAGAAGCATCCCTAATGAACACTACAGCTGTAGTCCCTGCTATCAGGAACTGACTTTTGAGCTGAGGGGAACATGATCTTAAGGGCAGCAATGTAATCCACCTATATTCGTATGTACTCTGTTAGTGGCTGTTAGATGGCAATCTCTATTCTTCACTTTGTTTTCAAGACAAAACTCATTTCATATAATTGTAAAAGTTGTCTCATAACATTACCCATTACGTTAATTTTCTGTGTGTGACTTTGAGTGCTGATTGCCGGTTATGATATTCAATATTTAGAAACAAATAAAAAGCCTTACAATTTAAACAGGCATACCTGAAGTCCTTCTCTTCAGTGTCCCTGGACAATTCAAGTGTGCAGCTTATATTTATGCCATGCAAGCAGATCTTGCCTTGGAATAAGTTTTTGCCAGCTAGCCTTAGTTTTGGAAAAGTTCTGATTAAATTACCAGTGGAGGAAAAAAAAAAACCAAACCCACAAGCCCAACACATTTTCTACATCTCCAACCCTACTGAAACTCCAAAAACAGGTAACATTAAGTGTGTGTGATCACTTGTTCAAAACCTGCTACGCTTTTGGCAAGGCAAATAAATTATTGTCTGTAACTGGCTTTACTCTAAAAATTGACAACTAGAGAAGCAAAAGAAAAAGAATAATAATTATTAAGCAAAAATAAAATTAAGTTCAAGGTTGTAATCAGTTTCATCAAGTTTCTTCTAATCTAAACAGAAAGATGCTTGTTAATGCTTTTTTCTGATGGTTACATGTCTTCTCTTTTGGCACTGGTATGCAGATCAAACAGCTGAACTAGAGAAACATCTTTTAGGATAGAAAAAGCTATTTTAAAATTGCCTCTATACAAAATTATTTTGATATTGATAAGCTGTACATTTCATAAATGTATGTATACTGTGCACAGTGTTTTTCTAGTATGACTAATTCTTTATATAAAGCAAACTTGTAATCATGTAAAAAGACAGATTTGAAAAGTCATCTTTTCCTTGAAAATGTGCAGGGTTTAATCTTAATTACAACAAAGATCAACCCTTCTTCATCTAAGGACTGATGGTATAATAAACCGAGTTTCTCCATCATTATTAATCTTTCTGCTTGATTGAATCTGATTTTTGTCCATTCCTCTAGTGATCTTTTTATATGCTTTTTACTCGTTATTGTGGCCTTTCAATACTTGAAGGGGGCTTATAAGAAAGATGGGGACAAACTTTTTAGCAGGGCCTGTTGCAACAGGACAAGGGGTGTTTGGTTTAAATTAAAAGAGGGTAGATTTAGACTAGATATAAGGAAAAAAATTTTCACAGTGAGGGTGGTGAAACACTGGAACAAGTTGTTGCCCAGACGGTTGGTAAATGCCCCATCCCTTGAAACATTCCAGGTGAGGTTCGAGAGGACTCTGAGCAACCTGATCTAGTTAAAGATGTTCCTGCTCACTGCAAGGAGGTTGGACTAGTTGAACTTTAAAGGTGCCTTCCAACCCAAACTGTGCTATCATTCTATGATTCTGCTCTTTTTCTTCTATTTTAACTTAACTGATTTTTGTCAATATGGTCTGTCCTGTATCAGTCTTCTGAAATACCTGTAAATAGATTGTTTGGTTTCTGTTTTCTATAGACATTTGTCTTTGCACTGTGCTTATTTTTCTTCTTCTAGGTTGGAATCTGTTGACACTTACAATGACTTTTTTTTCTTCTTTTTTTTTATCTAATCCTTTCCAGGACGACTTTTGGCAAGATCTAGCACAAATATAACATCCAAGAAATTACTCTGTATTTATGCTTTATTTGTGTGGGAGATGTATGTTGATTTTTCTCTAAGCATCAGGTTGCCATCCAGTTTTTGGTATGTTTGGACATAGTAATCAGAGAAGCAATACCAAATGAACTCACTATATAGTATGTGGGTTATTAGGCTTCTTTGCATGTGCCCAGTCTGATGATTCTTTTACCATATAGCAAAGTAAAATTGCCTCTATGATTGTGCACTGCAGATATCTTCTCTGCTTCCTTGGGACCAATTTTATTTTCTGTACATCTGTAGTTATGTTGGAAATGTGTTGCAACACGGAATCTTTTAAATAGCTCTGAATAGCTTCTATGTCAAGCTCTAAACCTTGACATGCATCCAGCTAGTGTGTTTAGGACAGGTCACCATCACTTTTATGGCCCTCATTTTCAAGGTCAGTTCCTATGAATGTCACATATACAAAGCTATTCATTTTCTTTGCTATCAATCTGAATGCCAAACACTCCTGTTACAATTGGAGAGGTTACAAGTACTCCATCCTCCCATGTTCTGTAAACAGCTTACTTCTTGGCATCTATCTTCTACCATGCTGGCTCCTTCAGTTGAGAGGATAAAGTGCTATTGTGATACAGAAAGCCCCTTCACATTATTTTATAAGAAACATATTCAAGTATCAAAACATTCAACAGGTTGGAAAATGAAAGTTATAAGGGTAAAAATGCTATAAAGACCAAAAAAACAGCTTTTTGCCCTGTTTTTATTTTTTCATGCCAAGCTACCTCAAGTGTAAAATTCATGTAAGTAAATAACATATTCTACCCATATTGTTCCCATATTATAAGCATCTGGTTTTGTGTAATTAGTATCATTAAACATTCCAAATTAGTATACTACTCTAGTGAAACTCTACTAAAAATATGTATTATGAGTGACATTTTTAAAGTTAAAACTTCTTAAGGTTTTAGTGGGAAAAAACTCAAACTTCTTAAAGAAAGTGAAGCCTTTTCTGGGAGAAGAAAGAAATGGAGTCTGATTTACTTTGCAATTCAATTTATAGTTTGGAAATTAATTGTTTTGCATTATCAACTTATTTTAGCTTTGAATTTGCTCTGCAGAAGGCATAAAGAAAGCAGGAGGATAGATAAAGATTTAGCAACAAATAAATGTCAAAAACTGTCCACTCATGTTGAAAATAACTACTTTGTTCTGAAGTTTGTGATCGATACTATGCTATATATCTTGTAGTGGGTCCCACCACAAGCCTCTCTTCCACTGACATTATCTCTTAATTATATCAGAGCAAGAGGGAAGGTGAACTAACAGGCACATTTTAAGTGATTGAGTTATTTTCCTTGAAAGTTTTATTCTAGATAAATTAAAGCTATTAGTTTGTTTCAGGAATAATGATGTGTCAGGGACAGAAGAATTTGTAGCAGTCTGTCACTAATACTTTGTCCCTGAATCAATAAAAATACATCACTAGAACCTGTGTAATAAACTGCTATAGGAAGTGGCACAATAATAGGAAGAGGGAATTAAATCTGAGATTTCTGGCATTACATCTTGAACCAATCATGTCTCTGTGGACATGTAATTAAGCTCATGATTTCTGTGTTTCACCATGGCATGCCAGGAAATACTTCAGATCAGTGTCTGTGCACATGGTAGTAATTTCCGTAGTACTTAGATCGCAGTTTTAATGTTCTGACATGTCCAAAATAACTATACCAATCTCTACTGTCACCACAGCAAAGCCTAAGCAAGGCTAGTGTGGTTGTTCACTATCTCAGATACATTTTTCAGTTTGAAGATCATTTTGTTTTTAATGGAGGCTTTTATATTCATGTTTAATGATCAGAGATGTGCACTTTTTCCCTTTGACTATCTCCAGGAGCATCCCTGAGTGTGAGGAATTCTTTCTGGGCTGGTATTTTGCTATCCATGGGACTGCTTCCAGAATAGTCCTGTGCCCCTGGAGTTCAGCTGAGTACTGATTTAGTTATTATGAATGATAAGCTACTGTTAGCCATTTGCCATCTTCTCTTGAAGGCATGTAGAGAAAGCTTTTGAGATGGAGCAGTCCTCTAGACAGTGGCAAACTGGACTGGCAGTTAATAAAGCAATTCTGACGTGTTTGCTGTAGGATTCTCCAGCGCTGTGACTGATTTGCAGCAGGCCATGTCCTACACACAGTGCAGCTGCTCTCCCTGGTTGCTGTGCCAGGGACAGTGCAAGCCACTGATCCAAATTCTCTCCAGCTATAAGGGCAATATCAACAGTTTACAGTGCTCAGGTAGGCAGATATGAAAAGAAACAATTCATGGTAAGAAAAAGACATTTGTCCCTCTGCTAGTAGCAGTTTCTCCCAGTAGATCTACGTGTTCAAATAAGTACCAAAAGTGAGTTTTCTTTGGTGGCTTCTGAGCTTTGCTGCAGTGGAAAGAAATTAAAAGAAAGGTGGATTCTTTTTTTTTTTTTTGAAAGAGAAGAACCTGATATAATAATGTCTTTCAGATGATCCAGTAGCCAAAGACAGCAGCAAAGGGACTGACTTCAGCAATCAAGCTACAGCAGGTATGAACTACTGAAGGTAAAGTGTACAGTGTTGTGTATTAACAAAAACATTTCCCACTGTGGAAAACACTGGGCTGGATTTAAATTCATTCTTGAGAAGTTAATGTATGTGTGGGAGGAAACTTGAATCACTGTGGAAGGACTGTTACCAAAAAATCAATACAAGTCCTTGCTAATTGCAGGGCATTTCACATCATGTGGCCATTATATTTCTCACATTTCCATCTGTTGTTTGTTTAATGTGGCCTGTTGTGTTTGTGCTAAGAGATTAGCAAGTTAACTAAAATGTTAATGTGAGCTCTAGCAGAGCCTGGAGAAAAAAAGTGGAAGCAGGGTGTCTGAATGTTAGAAGCCTGTTATCTAAAATTTACAAATGCTGAAGAAAGCATCAATTGCCTGTAGCTTGCAGTGTGCTCTGAGTAGGCAAGGAGTACACAGGCATCCATCATCCACAGAAAGGGTGCTGGGCAGCCATCCATTTCATCTGCCATTGCCATCTACCTGGCAAACTCTCCTTCCCTGCCTATTCAGTGACAACACTGTGCAGAAACGTTTTGCTGACATATAGTAGTAATAGCCCTACACATCCTTCCATGATTTTGTTTTGTCCTTTTGTAACTGATTTTTTTTTTGTATCTGAGGACAAAGAGAAGTCCTAAAATGAACCAATCCCAAAATATAATTTGTAGTTGGCAACTGTAGAGAGCCTGGGAGAAGTGGAGAGTTAACCTTGAATATTGATGGAACCACAGAGAATAATATTGTGCTACACCATCAGCAAACACGATTCATGCCGTCGAGGTTTAGGTTTTAGGCGTATACTGCCTTCTTTATAGTAGCTCCTGCAAGGTAAGTTTTTTTCCTGATTTCTAATGCCCTACAAAATTGCCTTTTCTATGTAGTTCATTCAAGGAGCAATGACCACTGACACCTCAGCTGTGATTTATCAAAGCATGGAAGTACTTTGATGCTGTAAACAGAATGAGAGCTAATTGATGTAAAAGTTCAGAAGAAAATATAAGTCAGTTAGGAACTGCAGGGAATGCATTTTAAGAGGAGGTAAAATCACAGTCCTGATTTGATTTAGGTCTCTAGCTTCACCAAAATTGCCTTTGGTTTTTGGAAGTGTGGTCATATAAAATTCTAGTTTACCTTTCTTCAGCTGATGACCTACTCTTCTTGCTTCAGATTTTAAAAGAGAAGAATGTAATGACCCCTTGTTCAGGATACTTTTAATAAAAACAGCAGCTTCTTCTTTTTCCTTGGTTATTTCCATTCCTTCCTTGCAAAATGTAAGCAAAAAAGTCAGAGACAATATTGACCATACCTTATTTTGAAAACATTTTCCAAGGAAATGGATGCAGTATTAGGAACTTTTTGGATCACTGTGGTGGGTTAACCTTGGCTGAGCGCCAGGTGCCCACCAAGCCTCCCTATCACCCCCCCTTTCCTTCCCCTCCTTAACAGAGCAAAAAAAAACGAAAGGGGAGGAAAATAGGATGAGAAACAAAAAGTAGTTTAATAATAATAATAATAGAAGCAAAGCTA
>JAVSBS010008569.1:159291-174812 GCA_033124195.1 Coracias cyanogaster
GTTATCAACACCCTTCTAGCTCCCAGCACAAAAACACTGTTGCTGTGGGGAAAACCAGCTCAGCCAGACCCACTACAATCACAAGTTGTACGTTAAATTTCTAGATACAAGTATTGTTTCTTTAGAACCAAATGGATACACTGGATGTAGCTCCTTTTGTTTCCTGTTTATGAACTTGACAATTTTCTCCCCTATATTCCCTTCTGTTGTGTCCCTACCCAAATTAAGTCCTCCTTTTGTCATGCTCATGTTTTCTAGTTTCCTGAACTTTGTTTTCCATAGCAGAGCAATATAGCTGAGGCCTTGCAAAGGCTGGGGAGGGTGGAATGTCACATGTCCTGCAGGCTGTAGTTGTATTTGGTTGACCTTGACTGGGGTTTGCTTTTTTCCAAACCAGGGGCTATTTGATTATGTTCAGCATGTCCTACACAATAATCCAGAATAGACACCTCTCCTTTTAATTATTTCATAATCTGGATCATGCAAAATTACACTTTTTGTGCCAATATTTGTGATAGAGACTCCTTTATATGCCATGTTCATTTCAGAAAGGGATGGACTAGTATTTGTAGACTGAAGCTTCTATATTAGTCTGTGCCCAGAAAAGCGCATTACTCTCAGACTAGGATGAGAAAATGTCTTAGCATGCTCTTGTTTGTTGGTATCTAATAAATACCACTCTTCTCCAGTTCCTCACCAGATTCATGCTTTCCTACAAGTCTAGAATGTTACTGAAATATTAAAAATACCTTACTTTAGACTACTGTATCTGTAGTGCTACATTTATTTTAACATAAAGAAATACAGGTAGTGGAAAGATGAAAGTCAGAAAAACAGGGCAAAGACAGTGGTTAGTGGATTAGGGTATTAAATGATCTGTGGAGAATCTTGTAAGTGAGGGATGGAGAGGAGATGGGTTAGAAGATATCACTGAAAAAATCATGTTAAAATCTTCTCTTGGCACCACATCCTGTTTCTGCTGATGCTCAGTGGTTTAATCAGTTCTGAAACAGTGTCAGGAGTGTGCTGGCTCCTCTTTGCTGTACTGAAAACCATGCTTAGCTCTATACTCTAAAAAAATTTAGAAAGGACAAGTGGATATTCTGTTCGTGTGTAAACATCTTTATTTTTCTGCTAATCAGTATAACACGTTAACAAGTGAAGAAATGGGAGATGAAAGCTTGGATCTGCAATGCTACATGGTGGTAATAGGCACTAAATAGGAATGATTTTGAGAAAATATTATGGACAAATAGGAAGGGGAGGGATGACTAAGGCTCAGCAGGTATAGGGATTCTCCTGTCTTCTTCTTGCAGGCTATATGAGAGGAGACCTGGATCCAAAACAGAGTTCTGGCCTGATCTATGCAGAGATGGGTTGAGTGCTGCAGTCTAATCCACGGCCTCTGCCTTGCTGCAGTGCCCATGCTAAAAATGCGATTCAGCCACTAGAGATTTTACATGTTGACCCAAGACACATTGAAGAACTTTAACGAGTCCAGTGTCACACTAAATGGCTATGTCCAAAATTAGCTTTAGGGTCATTTTTATGTTTGCTAACATGCTTTTACACCTTTGCTCTTTATTCATTGATCTGCAGCTTCATGTTACATCTGAATTTGCTAAGTATGCCTGTTTTACTCATGCTAGATACTATGTCTTTGTTCTGTTTGTTACCCCAAAACCTGTTTTTGTCAGGCTCCAGGATTGCATTTCTTTAACGGACCACGGGTGAGTTGTTGATAGCTGTGGACTCTTCAGTGCCAAGCCTGTGCCCCACCTTTTATCACCCCGTGCCCATACTGCCCTGTACCGCAACCCATATCTCCACTTCTGAAGGCCTGTTCAGTCATACCAGGCAGGTATTTCTTGCATTATGTCATGTTGTATTCTGGGTTACATGAAAAGAAGCATGGCTAGCAGGTTGAGAGGGGTGATTCTCTACTCTGTTCTCATGAGACCCCACCTGGAGTACTGCATCCAGCTCTGGGGCCTATGGTACAAGAAAGACATGAAAGCATTAGAGCAGGTCCAGAGGAGAGCCACAAAGTCAGCAGGCTGCAATGTATTATCTCCACCGAAGAAAGGCTGAGAGAGTTGAGGTTGTTCAGCCCAAAGAAGAGAAAGCTCCAGGGCAAACTTATTGTGACCTTTCAATATATAAAGGGGGCTTATAAGAAGGAGAAAGGCTTTTTACCAGGGCCTGTAGTGACAGGACAAGTGACAACAATTTTAAACTGAAGGAATGTCCTGGGTCAGCCAAGACAGGGTTAATTTTCAGCAGGAGTTGGGAGGGAGCCACGGCCAGGCTATTCCATACCATGCTGATGTCATGCCCCCCAGTGCTGGTTCCTCGAGGTGTGATGCCGGGTGAGGGTGCGCACACTTCGGTCCGCTCCACCGGTCTATTTGCTCTGTGTCCCTTGTTTTGTACCTTATTTTCTCACTGTTGTTATTGCTGTTGTTGTTCTGATTGTTTCTTGTGCATTATTGTATTAAATTCTCCTCATCTCCATCCTGGGGTTGGTGCTTTCCTTCTTTTCCCTTCCCTTTCCAGCAACTTTCCTATCCTATTCAGAGAGCTGGCAAAGCAGCTTTTTTGTCCCTTTTATACCGCTGGAAATCCCACACCCACTGAGCAGTTATTTTCTGCTTTTTCAGTACATTGAGATCTTGATGTTAAAGGGTTTGCTTGTTGGAAATAACTGCAGTCTTAGAATTTTTTTCGGAATTCTGTGCTGTTTTTTCAAAAACATGCTGACCCAAACTATACATTTGTCAGCAAATTTCCCCCTCGTACACATGAAAAAAATAGAAGTGGAATGTGAAGCCATTGCTAAATAGTTTACCTGGAAGAGAATGGGGAAGCTGATGGTATTTGAAATGTAGAGTCTGGGTGTTTCAGAACAGCTTGCTGCTGAGAGGTGGGGAGGTGGGAACCAGGGAAACAATAGCATGATTATGGAACAAGAGTCAAGTGAGTTTTTTATTTTACCACTGTTGTGTTCAAGTATATTGAGAACTTGAGCAAATTTACTTCCAAAATTCAAAACAAGAGGCAGAGGTCAATCTAAACCCATATTTTATTTGAATAGCTTAGAGTTTAAATAACAATAAACAGAAAAATCAACAATAAAACTACCGGGTTTCCAAGACAACATGTAGTGGTCTTTTAGTGTTTAAACACGAAATCCAGCAGTTAAGTCCCATTCAATATTATTGAAATGCTGTCAAAATTAATCACAGTCAGTGATGTGAATCTAAATATCTAAACCAGGCATACTGAAGAATTAACCTGCAGTGGTATTGGCATACCCACACTTGCACCATCTTTTTTCCTTGTGTATTTCAAGGTGCTAGTATTTTGTGTGATAGCCTAGATTCCCTAATTGTAGGAGATATGCATCAGGTTATTGTTGTCGTATTCTTATTGTCTTCAGAATGTCTTTCCCTTTGTTTCACAGACAATATGCAGAACAAAGCAAGCAGTCATTCAGAGGTCATTATGGACATTTCAATTGATTCTGTGTCAGAAGAATTTGTATTTAAATTATCTGTGTAGTTCTTGGCTATTAGGTGCTACCTAGTAAGTGAAATAAGCAGGTTTTAGGTCACATCACATATTCCCCAAAATTCTATTCCTTGAGAGTGGTAGTGCAATGTCACAGTTAGTCTGAAGGTGAGACTTTGATTTAATATAGTGAAGAGCCTTACTATCAATTGAAAGGAAAATAGAAGACTATGACCATGACTGGCTGTGATTTAGACAGTTCAACCTTACTGTAGTAAACTTTGGCCAGAAAACTGATGGAAATCTTGGCAAAAGACGTTTGGTTTTGCAGTTGTACATGGGTATAACTAACTGTTGTTTGCATATGACTAGATCATAGATTGGTTCATAAAGTAGAGTTTGCATTTGTCCTGGTTTGAGTACTTGATGTCTAGAGTTACCACCAAGGATTGGTGTGCAGACCAAGGTCACTGCTAGCTCTTATGTACAGAAAGTAAAAGGCCACACCTGTGGGGAGGAGCTGACCAACAGGTATTCCATCCCATATACATCATACTCAGTATAAAGCTGAGGGATCACGAGGGTCTCGCAGAGGGGGGCCTGGTACTGAAGCAGAGCTCCTCCTTGCACCATGATTACCAATACTAGGCTGGATGTTCAAGGGTAAGTACATGGAGTAAGTGGCTTGCATTAATCACACAGAGAGCTCAAATAGCCCATCCCAGTCAGGTGGAGGAGAGGGATAACAGAGTCAATTGGACTGTGTGGATTCGATGGCTTGGCCCATTTGAACCACAGAAGTATAGAGCCTTGGTAGGCACTGGTGCACAGTGCGCAAAAAGGAAACACAAGCTTTCTTAGGTGCTGTGAGTTTCTGAAGAATGCGTATCCCTGGTTACAGTCAGATTTTAAAACCTCTCTATGAAGTGACTCAAAAGAAAAACAATTTTTATTGGGATCCTGAACAAAAATAAGCCTTTGAACAGATTAAACAAGAGATCATACATGCAGTAGCCCTTGGGCCAATCTGAACAGGACAGGACATTAAAAATGTGCTCTATACCGGAGCCAGGAATAACTGTCCTACCTGGAGCCTCTGGCAGAAAGCCAACAAACATGGTCATGGCTCCAGCCCCTGCAAAGAGCTCTAGCACCCACAGCGAGTACAGCTGATATAATGGGACTCATTTCAAAAACAGCCTTATAGATAATTGAGCTAAAGAACATGGTATTGAGTGGGTGTAAAGTCCCTGTGATGCATGAAAGGAATCTGTTGGGAAAAACTGTGTAGGTATTTCCTACTTTGGGCAATGGCAAACCCATTCATGGAGTTGCTTTTGCTCAAGGACCTGGAAGTACTTGGTGGGTGATGATGAAAGATGGTGAAGTGCAGTGTGTACCTCAAGGAAATTTACCTCTGGGTGAGAATACTTAATTAAAAGCTGTACATTAATTGCATAATATTAACAGCGTTCAATAAGAATTTTTCAGAATAACATAGTGGAGATGACTAGCTTCATCGAGTGGCCTCCAGTGACTTCCTGAGATGAATCTTCAACCTGTGGGCATGAACTAAACCTTGACAGCATTCTAAATGTGAGCACTGAATCCTCCATCCAAAGTCTCTGTTATCCTACTTTCTTTTCCTTTTGTCACTGTCAAAAGTTATTTCAAGAAGCAACAGGTTTAAATGGTTCAAGTCCACATAAGCCTCAGAATTCTCAGGCACTCCTTTTTGCTCAAAAGGGAGAGGAAAGGGGAAATTAGGAACTGAGACTGAAAAGTCTGTTACATGGAGATGCAGTGTGATCATTGTATTCCCCAAACTTTTAAAAGTAATTTTTGACTAGCAGCTATGACATAGATTCCCAGGGTAGTGAACTAGGTAGCTTCTAATTTACTCTTGTCCTCGGGCATTGATTTTGATCACTGAGTGCTGATTTGAGAGAAAAAGAAGATACTGTATTTTGCATATAAAATTCTGATTTTAGGTGTGGAATAAGAACCCATTTTTTGTTTATGCATAGGTAAAGTTCTTCACATGTTAATGACAGGCTCTGCAGAAAGTTAGCCATGCAATATTGTAAGCAACCAGTTCTAAAGCCCTGACAGTGTCTTATGAAGACATCACTGTTAATGATGGGTTTGTTCTGAGAGATAATTCTTTAGGGAGGCACATATCCATATACTTGCAACACTTGGAAAGGCACAGAAGTTCCAGATTTTGGTCAGGTGCAGCCAGTATATGCCAGGAGGGTAAGGAAGGGAACTGGCAAACAGAAAGACCAAAGAGTGAAAGACACAAGTGAAACCAGGCCCAAGTGAAACCAAACTGCAAAGCAGGCTGGGCAACCGTGCTTGGGCAGAGCCTGCCAGGGCGGGACGGGCAGAACCCAGATGATTGTCCAAAATGGGATGACATCCAATTGGGTGATTTTTAAGTTCAACATATAGACCAGGAAGAAACTTTTTTGGATGTTGTTTAAGAAACCTGCATCCATATGTAACACCTGTGACCTACTACACTGTACTGTCTTACGATATGCTCAGCAGTAGTCTTGGTCAAGACTACTTCAGGGCTTCAGAGCTGTTTGAGATGTGGTTCTCTGGCTGTTCTGGCTTCTTGACCATTTCACTGGCTTCTTAATAGCAGCCAATTTAGCACCATCACAGAGATCAATCATCATTCACTGTCCAAGCCTTTTGCCATTGTTGATCTTTCAACATAGAAGTTAAACTCACCCTACACCCAGCCCCTGAAACCTATGTCCTGTCAAGACAGCAAAAGAATATGTAAGAACATTTTCTCCCTCCTGACTTAGTGGTCTGGGTCTAACCAGCACCTATTTGTTGGCCCAGTTTTGTGCTCCATAACTGTCTTGAAAAAGGAGTGAGGGAGATAATGGAAAAACTCTGAATCATGCTCTGAAAGTGCCAGTCTTTCACTGTCGACTATAGAGGGAGCTGAGGACCAACAATCTCTAATTTAGGTGGTTTAGTTCAGTGCCATTATTATGTGGGAAGGATTCAAGCTCCAGAATCCACTGAAACAAAAATGTGTGAATGCATGTGTCCATGAGGAAAGGAAAGGAGGCGGCTGTGTATGTGTTTGCTTGATGTCAGGTGTGATCTGACATCCCATAAATTTCACATAGACTTAGACAGAAGAAAATAGGGGAAATTGCCAAAGTTACACACTAAGGAAATGTCCTGTATTATGTTATTTTGCAGCCCATCAATTTTTCGGTCTGAAACATCCACAAATCCTGAATGCTTTAAGCTCCTCAGTGTTACAGAATTAAGGAAAAAATTCTTTTCCATTATCAAAGGACAGATGTAACAGGGAATTTATTGAAATGAACAGTAAAAATGAAACAAAATCATAGAAACTATAAATTCATCAGTCAAATGATGATCCAGAGAAAGAAACTTTTAACACTACCATCATCTAGTATTCTCCCAATTGGATCAAAAGTGAATTAATGGCAGAGTGAAAGTAGGTAAAGGTAGCTGAAATCTCTCATTTTTACTTACACAACACTTACAGCCACTGTTAAAATAAGATTTTTACTGTGCCAAGGAGAGAGACTTTCAGCAAAGCAAAATTCATTTTGTGTATGACCTTTAAAAGTCATCAGTTTCAGATGACCTCCTCACATACAATGTAGTACCCCTTTTCAGGTAGTAATGAACTGTCTGCTCTAATACTTTCAGGTAAAGTGGCAGTTAAAGTTATAAATGTGGAGAAAATAAGCTCCCAGGCTTATCTTATTGGCTTCATCTTTTAAATGCCATCAGACCTGCACAACAAACTAACTTAATACAGTCCCAGAATAAAGTTATCAAGGCACCAGAAGCAGAACGCCTTGCATTTTTCGTTTAAGTAAAATGTGTAACAAAACTAACTTGTAAATATGTCAGAGTGATAAATTATTTTTATACTTGGTGCTAACTAGTGAATAGGTTTTAAATTTAAAAGTGTTGTGCTACAGCTGGTTACTTCCTGTCAATACTAATATTAGAAAACAGTAAACTAATCCAGTATTTGCATGACCAGAGAGGAATAGTTGGTGTAAAAAAAAAGTATAACATCATTTCAATTAAAGAAAACATTGGTTTCTTAAACTCTTCTTGAAAATGCAGGAGGTATTTTGATATGTATCACTCTGAAGAAAACATTGCTAATGCTATATGACTTGCTTTCGAGATAAATCTGCTCACTAGTGTAAAGAAACCATTTCTAAAAATGGAGAATATTAAAATGAAAAGTCAGTCAATAAAAGTACTGTGAGGGGAAAAACTGTATTTTTAAAAATAAGAGGATTGGGAACAGGAGCTTAAATTATTTACTGTGTTCCTGAAGGTTCAGAGAGAGAGATGTTTACATTTTTCCAGGCTATATGTGTTTGAGGATAAACTGAAGTTGAATTGTTTCTGTTCATTCTAATTGGTTTGGTGAGCCCTAAGAGTAGCCTATAGAATGGCACACAAGATGACAAACAATTGTTATAAATCGCTGTTAGTTTGATTCCTGTAAAAATAAGAAATCTCTAGGCAGCTCTGGTTAAAGTGTTATTAAAAATATTTTTTAAAAACCTTACTACATAATTTCTATAGACACTAATTTTATTTGCTTCATGATATTTTATGAAGAAATTTTTAATCTCATAGGGGTTTGCCTAAGAAAGTAATTTAATATATTACTTCAACTTTAAACTGTTAATGTTCTTAACTTTGTACATTAACATTTTCTGTTTATCTAATTCAGGATTTCTCATATCTGTAAACCCAAAATCATAAATCATTTAATAAAACTGTTTAACATCTGTGTGGCCCAATACTTATCCTTCAAATCTAAAGGAGTTTTGCTGATTATTTCATGAAGAACAGTGAAGAAACTTGGTGAAAGTTTTTACAAGAAATCAACTGTTCATATTAACTAATTGGAGAGGAAAAATGGATGGGTGATAGCTGATAATTGTTTAATAAATCAAATCTACAGATCCTTGGAAACTAACTTACAAATGTTTCATATTGTCAGTCTCCAGTGTCTATGTTTAATGAAGTTGGGGTGCCTAGAACTACTTAATTTTCTGTATAACCGCAATTCCTTAAATGATCAATGGGTACCTGAAGCAGGAGGCCACTGTGAAAAAAAAGCAAATCTAGACGTGGATACAGAAAGTACTGAAAAGTTGATTTGGACAGTCATTCTTAACTATTGTATTTCCTGATGGTATTTCCTTTCTTTTTTTTTTTTTTTTACTTCCTCTGCCTGTCACTTGCCTAAAATTTCATAGCATAGGATTTTTGAAAAGCAAAACAGTGTGTGTAACAGAATCTTAGGATGGTTAAGGTTGGAAGGGATCTCTGAAGGTCATCTAGTCCAATCTCCCTGCTCAAGCAGGTTTACTCAGACCTGGCTGCCCAGGACCATGTCCAGATATTTTTTGAATGTCTTACACAAACCCTCTGGGCCACCTGTGCCAGTCTTTGGTCATTCTCCCAGTGTTCTTGACATTCAGACAGTACCTCCTGTGTTTCAGTTTGTTCCCTTTGCCTCTGAACCACTCATGGCTTCTTACCTCATCATTCCTATAACAGCAATTTTACCCCCTTAAGGAAACCTTTTACTCATCGAAAAACCTCATAACCCTTAACAGATGTTTACCAAAGAGGCTCAGATGTGGATTGGCAGAACTTGGATGGCAGGTGGTGTGTACAGGACCACTTTGTGCCTCGTTAGACAAGGCTCTCTTAGCAGCTTGACTGTGAAGTGCATATGCAGCCTCTTCATTTTTTCATTCCTGAAACAGGGAATATATTGTTTGCTCTATTCTTAGAGTAAGATGGCCCAGTCTAAGACTGTGAAGAAGTTTTCTGTGAATTCAGCTGTTATGGTTTAGTGAAAAAAGTGTGGACTTTAAATTCCTATCATTAAATTCAGTGAGCTTTCACTGGCATCGTGTGGATGATATATAAAAGACACCTTAATTTATCTCCTGCCCAGAGATTGAGTTCCATGCAATGGTTTCCTATAGCATTGGACAGCTGTGTGGCCTTGAGAAAACAAGATATGTAATTGGAAAGTTTTGAGATTTTAGGAGTTCTCTAAGAAGTTCTGTTGTAAAAGATATTTATCTTATCCAGAATTAGACTCTTGTTATATTTCAAGGCTCTGTTCAAGTCCCATGCCATTAGTAAATTCATCTTGGAGAAAAAGAAAGCCCTTCAGTGGTGACAGTAGTCTGTATTGTCTTCTAATGTTAGTATTAAAAACTTTTTTTTCTTCCATTTATATAAAAGTAAATGGATAATATTAAAAATAAATATTATTATAATATCTTGAATGATTAGTTCGGCTTAAAGCAATTGGAAGCAGAATTATGTTTATAATAGAGTATGGCCTCCACATACGCATTAAGATTGTAAAGAAAATACACAGTACAGCTGCAGTATATGGTTCTGCTTGAAGATACTGCTGTAATATCACAGTGTTTGTAGAAAACACAGCCAGCAGAAACCTTCTAGATTGTAAATCCTGTCCCCTGCTACAGTTCGTAACCACAGATTATAATCCTTTTCATAAATGTCACTGTTTTGAGTCTGAAGTTTATTTGCAGTGAGACTTGACTGTCTCCAGCAGAGCCCCACCTGTCTTCCACTTCCAATGCTGTTTAATTTTTTCTCTTATTTCCACCCTAAAATTATACTTTGTTAATTCATACCCATATATTCTGGAGCCTTGTTCTTTATTTTAAATAGCTATTCTCCTTTCTTGATGCATATTCCTGGATGTATTTATAGAGAACAATCAGGTCTTCTGAAATTAGTACTTTAAAAATAGGTATCACACTAATTGCCTTTTTATTTCATGCAAATCATATGGCTGGAGGCCCCTCTCTAGCCTGGACTAAGTGAGATTTTCTATCTACTTTTGCAGGGCTTTCTCTCTCTTTCTGATCCTATACCCTGTAGAAGCAGATGCTTAAGGGGATATAGGCAAAGGAGATGAAGGTACAAGTATTCTGAGCTGCCAATGCTGGCAAGGTTTGGACAGTTATGTACATATTACACCTATAATCCTATGGTTTTATGTTCAGTCCTTCAGGAAAGTGAATACTTTGCCTTTATTTTTCATCGGTAACTGAGGAAATACTTTGCTTATGAAAACGCTGAGCTAATCTAACTCTGAACACCTACACTAAAACTGATGCATTTCTTAAAAGGGAAGGAAGAATATAATCTTTGTCTGCTACAGTTACAGTTTCCGAAAGACATTAGATAAGCAGACAAAGAACATCAAACTGAATTCCTATCGATTTATTAGAATTCCAGTGCTGATTAAATTTCACTGACTTGCAAAACGTCTTTTCATAGTTCTTTTCAAAGACCATGATATACTTTTCCCTGCTCCAAAAAAGGAGGAAGCGGTTGTATTAGCAGGTGTAAGTATTAGATGTTCCCACAGTTGATACTTCAGCTCAGTGTTATAACGGGATAACTGCAATCCTGGGACACTCTTTTTTGCTAGCAAAGAGCAGAACTACATGCTAGACTTACAGGGAACAGAAGGGGAGGAGAGGCTTTGGGACAGATTGCCTCTACCACCTTGCTAACTGTTTTGCAAAAGCGATTAAAGGACCCTTAGTGCAGCTGAGAAGAGTTTAGAAGAGCCTAGGTGGTGAGTGTCCCCTCCCCCATGTCTTCCTTGTGAAGCAAATAGATCCTAAGAATAATTGCATTCTATTGTCTGGATTCATTGCCTGCATAAGAAAAGCTCATCTGTCTCAGTTTGGGAATGAAGCTCAAAATGAATAGTTTGAAGGCATTACTTCTGGTATGCAGGAAGACTCAAGAAGGGGCTGGAAACCACCTTTTCCTGGAGCTCTATGTTCAGTTTACCCTCCTAGTTCACAAGCAGCCTGTGGGAAAAATTTCAACCCTCAAAAGAGGGAGGAAGGAAGGAAGGAAACCACAGAAACACCTACTTGCAAAGGTCCTTGCCCAACAGCATATAGGAGCAGCTTGGTAATGATGCCTGATATCAATAGAAGGAGCTTAAATTAATGAGATTGGTTGTTCACAGAAAGACATTACATTAAATAACTGTAACTGAATTGACCACAGTTATTTCTTCTCTTTGTGAAAACACTGTTTCCTGCACCGGAGAGGATTTGTGTCTATATCCTTTGTCAAATCTCTGCTCACTGTCTCTTGTTATATGTTTCTTCTATACCAAAGGTCAGCTGGGCATCTTCATATTTAATGTTTCAAAGGATCAGAAGTGTGAAGAAAATTCTGAACTATCTAGTGAAGGGAAAGATGGGTCTATGGTAGTTCAATAAAGTCAGTAAAGACTTTGAAAGTAAACAGCTTGCATTAATGGTTAGCATCACTGAACTGCTGACTCCTGAGCACCAAAGTATTAATCAGCTTTTATTCTCGCAGGAGAAACACCGATTAAGGTTTGTTGTTTTTTTTCATAAGAGGCACTTGTGGTTTACTGCCAACACTAGCAAAATTGCACAAATAGACAAATTGCACTAGAATGCTATCTGTAGCCTGTGAGGGGAGAGGCTGCTTGCAACGTGCATTTTTATAACATGCTATAAAAGAGAAGTGATTTGCACTTGCTGACACTAGACTCCTTTATCACAGCTAACCAGGTATTGCAAAACAAGTAGTAGGGTGTGCTTTTGTGTGTTATAAGAATTTATATATACTTCCTCAGGTTTTATCTAATTCAGGAATTTAAATTGATAAAATATGTGATTGGAACCACCTGTACACACAGATTCCAAACATTCAGTGCTTGCTTTTCCTCTTTTTTCCTAGTCTCATTGCTTCATTAGATGGGTTTTCTGTGTGAGATTTAGATATGCTGGCTTTTGTGAAAAATGTGGTAGTAAATATTATTGTCAAAACTTTTCCAGGTGTACTTGGGGTTTTCAGTGGAGAAGCTGTCACTTTAGGGGAGATAGAATGAAAAGAGTATTTTTTGTAATAGTATGCATTTTGTCATATTTTTCTGTTTGCTTCCTTCACTGGTTCTGTAATGGAGACAGTTAGATGTTACATTTATTTTATGCTTCTCTTGGCAGTTCCTTATCATTTGTGGCTTTGATTTGTAGTGTTGTTCTTATGTAATTCAGTAAGGCACAGTTGCTGTAAGGAGTTTCAGGTGGTTGATTGACTCTGAGCAAGGACATTTCATGATCAAAATGTTTCTCTTTGTGATGATTTGAATAGCTATTTAAGCTTTACAAATTATGACCTGTGATTTGAATCACATGGACTGGTGAATAATATAGTATTGAGTATATAGATTTCCTGTGATGTACCTCTGTTCTACCACTGTAATTAATATAATTTCTATTTGTATAATGACATTATCTGCTGTTTAGCAGTCATTGCTGTACTTTCTGCTAATGCTAATGGATTTTTTTTCATGGATATGCAAGTATGCATTAGTTTATAGATTGGGTCAAACCAACAAAGGCATATGCCTTCTTGCATGAAATAGTCAGATATGTTTTCCTCCCTAGAAATCACCTATCTAGGAAAATAATTTAGTCAGTGCAAGATCATTTTATTATCAAAACCAAAACAACTTATCAAAAGGAAACTTATCAAATAGTGAATACAGAGGCAGAACTTAAGGCTGTGGGCTAGAAAAGTGTGGGATAAAAGGTCACTAGAAAGATCAATTCTAGGCTTATGCAAAGAAAAAAAGAAGGGAAGAAAAAACATTTTTTTAAAAAACTCTCCAATATTTCATGGAAGCAACATAAAGAGATTTACACTGATTTATTTTTTGTGGATTTCTTCTGGTTGAAGTTTTCATTGCTGGGGCTCATTTGAGTAGTTTGAGCTTTCTGGTATCTCATTTCTCCACAGTAATAAATTAGAACCTTTCGCTGTCCAAAGGGAGATGGAGCAGCCCATGAGTCCTATGATTCTCCTGATTGTAGTGAGGTGGGGGTCAGTCTCTTCTACCATGTAGCAAGCCATAGGACAAGAGGAAAATACCCTAAAGTTGTGCCAGGGGGAGTTTAGATTGGATATTAGGAAACATTTATTCACTGAAAGGGTTGTAAAGCAATGGAACAGGCTGCCCAGGGAAATGGCGCAGGAGCTGGCCGTCCCAGTGTGTCATTATGACGAACTAGCAGGAAAGGTGACCAGCCTGTCTGAACAGAGAGCTTTGGCTGAAACTCAGGAAGAAAAGTCCATGGCCTTTGAGAGTTCCTTCTTAAAGAACGTCCAGCCTTCCTGGACTCTTTTGCCCTTCAGGACTGCCTCTCAAGGGACTCTGTCAACCAGTCTCCTAAACAGGTCAAAGACCTCTGGAAATCCACAGTGACAGTTCTACTGATTCGTCTCCTTACTTCCCTAAGGATTGAAAACTAGTATTTCATGATCACTGTGTCCAAGATGCCTCCAATGCCAGTAAGGTTCTTGGGTTGTCAGACCTATTGAGGGGATATTTTTGTTTCTTTCTTAAAAAAAACCAAGACATTTCACCATAGAGTAATCCATCAAAACCTTTATTTAATTTCATTTTTGGTGGTTTTAGATTTCTTTTTATTTGCCTTTTTAACATAGTGCTGTAAAAATTGTTGTTGGTTACTTGCAGAGCATGCCCATGGAGGCCAAGGTAATTTTAACAATAAGTACAGTGCGTCCAGGATCAACTTTTAGTGAATAAATAATTTTACTTTCAGACAAAGTCTTTCAACACTCTGAAAATACTCTAATGTCAAAGACGTCTATTCCTCTCTTCCATTAATATTCATTAAGAACTGAAAGAAGCATGTATTAAGTTCCGCTGGGGTTTGGCTTCTACTTTTGTGTTCTCACTGAAGTTTCTTTTAATGTATTCTGAGAAGTCTTTGGTAACCTTTGTGCTCTGTAGTTGTGTGCAAGCTTTTACACTTCTTCCTCCACAGACATCACTGTCTGGTTCTGAATATATTTTTGTTGTTTTCTGTCATATTGCGGACCTCCTTTGTAGTTTGGTGAGACTGAGTGAGTTGTCTGTTCATCTTGAATGGAAGCTGGTAGAGGAAATTGGACACATTCACCAGGGTAATTGCATCTATTTGTGGTTCAGCTTACAGTGGGTTTGTTGCAGTGAGAGAATTGAGATGTGATGACAGTGTTAGGTTTTTTGACATGAAGCTGCTTGAGACTTAAGTATGATGCATTCAGTTAATTTCTCTTTCTATGGGAAAGAGAAGACCTGCAGTAAAGATATTTGTTTTCTCAGCTACTATCATCTAGATTCACTAACAGTTTTTTTTTCTTCCATCTCCTGTATTAAAATTTTGTCCGCAGTTATGGTGTACTTATATTTACTTTGAATAGCTTTGTAAATGATTCCCTTGTATTGGAATATTATACGCTAAGAAATATATTGAAATGCCCTCTTAAAAACTTTTAAGAATATGCTTAGTAAATGTGGTGTTCAAGATAATCACTTTGTCAAGTGATATAATTATAGTGTAAACTTTTGGTTTGCTAGGATTATTATTTTTATTGAACTGATCTTTGAAAGTATTGGTTCCAATGTGTCTTGACTGATCTTAGTTTCTCAAATGATTTATTGACAAACAGATGAATGCATAAATAATGAAGAAAACCCATTTTCATACTCTATACTGATGAAGTACAAAAAGGAAAACTACCATATTTCTGTAAAGATTTCAAGAAAAAAAGGTATTTATGCTGTAGATTTACTCCATCAGAAATAGATAAGTTTTTCAAGTTACTCTGCTGGTGGAAGATCATGTTTTGTAGGTGGAAAATTAGTTATTGAAAAATGCAAATCTTCAAATATAAAGCAGTGATCAAATCTGAAGTAAAGATTTGGGCTGGGGCAACCAGCATTATCAGTATAGGCTGGGAGAGGACATACTGGAGAGCAGCCCCGTGGAAAGGGACTTGGGAGTGCTGGTGGATGAAAAACTGGATATGAGCCACCAGTGTGCAAAGGCAGCCCAGAAGGC
>JAVSBS010008570.1:0-28575 GCA_033124195.1 Coracias cyanogaster
AACATGATGCTTAAAGCTCATATATTTATATATATATAAATATATATATTTAAATTTTTTAAATGACAGCAGTCATAACATTTGATTTTCAGACCTAAACCGAGAACATCAGTCTCAACAAAACTTTTTAAAAGATGCATTTCATTGCTGTTCTTACCTACCACAAAAAGAAATGAGTGTAACTGCCCTCTAAAGGTTGTCTTCTTTTTCCAGTATAGAAATGCTGAATTTCTTTTGTCCTGGCGTGGTATTTATCAGTTTCCACAGGTTCCTGTGGAAGATGATGGTTTCTTCATGCTTCAACTTACTACTGGCTGTTTAAGGTACACTGGCATCTCTCATACAGTGTTCCTCTTCTGTGGACCTTCTTTGGTGATCTTACTGGAGGGATTTGGCTGACAAACTCCACACCTATGTTTGTTTAATACTGATTTTCTGGGAAATCATGTTATCCACAGTAGATAATGTAGGAGAGATCCTGACTCATAAATCAGACTGTAATAGGATGCAGTGGACACTCTGACAACTTGATTCCTGCCTCCTGAATATGCACATGTGATACTCTACTAGTTTGATCAAGTTTGTCCAAGCCAAAGAGATGTTAATCAGTTTCAAAAAGCATGAAGCAATTCAGTGCAGATTTGTTCATGGATTTGGGTGCTTGGGCTAAAAATTTAACCAAATAGCAGGAAGTTAAGGCCTATCTGAAATGTAATAAAGTAAATCAAGGTTTAAGCACTTACTCGTGGAAGCATAGGCTGATGTTTATATGTTCCTAAACATACAAAAACCCGACAACGGGAAATAAAGGCTGTACCTGTGACTGGGAGAAGTTAACCTTTGATCTGACTAGTTAAACAGTATAGAAGTCCTGTCAGTCACAAGAGAGGCCTTAAAGTTTCCTATCTCAGCAAGAATTTTAACAAGAACATGCAGAATGTAACATAGAAACCACTTCGAGAGACTCCATTAATGAACAATTTGCTTGCTTGTTTTTGAGAGCAGAAGTTGAAAGCGTAAAGAATTCTTGACTTTTTAAAAATGTTTAACAATATGACTTCTAATTTAGAATAGCAGTATCTATGGCCTGCCTCCTCATGATACAAGGAGTGAAGATGAAGCTGATAGAGACACAGGATGCACCAGACTGCCTGCATAAGACCCTTATACAGGCACATACTGAATTGATCCCATGGTGGTGTTGATGACTTACGTATTGCATAGATTCGTGACAGCCTGGGACAAGCAGGTATTTTGGATCTCTGCACATACATGGGTCTTGTTGGGGATCATAACTCTTCTTATGTCATTTATTTTAGTTTGAGGTAGGGCTTTCCATTTGTTCTTAGCTAGGGACCAGCTTCAGTTCTTCTACGGAAAAAAAAAAGTATAGGCAGATCGTAGTCTGGACCATAAATTAAAAGACAATTGAATAACTCCGTGCCATTACTGGTAGAGGGGACTGGACTCACGTCTTGTGTATAACACCACTATGAAACCTGCAGCAGCAGTTACTTAAGGGCTGCTGATAACGATCTGAAGAATCTTTAGGGTAGGACTGGTAGAGCAAGCTTTCTTTGCTGTCTCTGCTATGTATAGCTGTTGGTACTTAATATTCACTTAAGAAGGAGCATTATATGGAAAAAAAAAGAAGATATATTTTGATTAAATATATGCAGTAAATATTGAATGCTTACATTTGAGATGAAAACCTAAGTAACAAGGAAAGCAGAAAGTTGTTTAACTGGAGAAGTGCATGAGTTTATTAGGACTAAAAGCAACTTTTCTTTTTTTAATCCAGCTAAAATTATTGGTATAAATAGGATGTAATAAGCTATACTAGATACAATGTAAATGGGAATTAAAGGCAGAATGTTACAGAGACAGAAAGCTGGAGAAATGAAGATAACTAATTCTTCAAATATATTAAATGCAAGAAGGCTACACGTTGCTTTCTTTGGTGTATTGATTCTTACACTTGATCTTGCATTGACTGAACTGAACGCAAACACTTTTAACACAGAAATAGTATTTTACAGTTGAAGGCATATCCTCAAATAGACAGGTTCTGCACAAAAGCAGGACTGCATGTAAACCGGACTTAAAACCAGAGAGTTCTAAAAAAGAACAAAATCCCTGGCACATATTTTGACTTTATCTACAGTGGCTAAATATCTCCGTGTTTTCTTTAAGTGTGCAAAATGGTGCATGCAATACCACATCAGCTATCAGATTAAGAGCAGCAGGAAAGTGCCACTTCATTGCATATACCTAGTCATGGTTATTTCATACAGGGCATGTACCAACACGTAATAGAAATCTTTGTCGAAAGTCACTGTTCTACTTGGCGTAGGAGGCAGAGTAAAAACCAGATCATTTCAGATGGCTTATTGGGGCACTTGTTCAGAAGAGAGGTGACCTTTGTGAACCAGATTCTTCAGCTTGATACCTCTTAAAAGTGGGGGAAGGCTTCTCAAAACTTTCCTTAGTTCCAGTGGATTTTCTGATGCTGGCAAGGCTCTCTTAACAGCATGCTGAGTTGAATTTCGGTACAATGAAGTATTTGCCTATCTAAAAACCAGTAGACTTGCACGATCAAATAGATAAATTGTTCTCAATGGAAATTACACTATAGAGATCTATAGAGATCAATACAATGAAGATATCAAGAGGATATTCTAATGGAAAACTCTCCTCAACTCTATTGTGCTTTGCACTTAGCACCTTCCTTCTCAGGAACTCAGAGCTCTTCATATGCTAACACTAGTGAATTTAGCCTCACAACATCCAGTGAGGTAGGTACGTTTACCCCCATTTCACAGATGGGAAAACCGAGGCAGAATTCTGAAGTGACTTGCCCAAGGTCCTGCAACTTGACAGTGGCAAAACCAGGAATGCATTTTCAGAAGTCCAGATCACAGACCTCTGTCCAATTAAGGTCCCTCCCTACTACCACAAAGCAAGCAATACATGCAACTTTTTTTCCTCCTACTGCTGCCATAGTCCTGGTGACACAGAGGAAGTGAATGATTTTTTTGTGATTGAATTCCCGCTTTTTTTGGCAAAAAGCACCCAGTTCTGTCAAAGTGCTGTATTATGCTCTTTGCAGAGGCATTTCTCTGAGGCACAATAGAAAAAAGATGGTTTCCCCACAGCGGGGAGACTGTACAGGTCCAGTCTTATTTCTTGCAGAAGACCTGCTGCTTGGCATTCTTCACACGTTGTTCCTCCTTCAGGTTCTTCTGCCGCGCTTGTTTGCTGGAGATGAATTCCACATGTTCTGAGGGGAACCAGCCTCTCTCCCGGTCTGAAAGTTTGACTCCTTCCATCCATCCTGTAGTGTGGTGAAAAGCACAACATGTGGCAAAAGAGTAAAACATTTTTCATTCTTCCCAAAATGCCCCTTCCAACAAGGTCCTAAGATCGGAGCAAAAGATCACCTTTCAGCTTCCAAATAAAGTGTCTTAATGAAGATGAAGAGTCGCTTCATCCTCTCAATCCAGCAATTAGAATACAAGAGGCTCCTTCTGAAGCCTGATTGTGTCGTTAAAGCTTTACACTACCAGAGTAACTTCCTACCCGTAATTTAAGATAGCCATTGCTCATTCTACTCACCGTCATTGCTGTACTGCATAACCATGATGATATCTGCTTTCTCCAAAGCCAGCTCATCATTTTCCCGAGCCTTGTAAGTCTTTATGCATTGAACCTGTGGTGCATCTAAAGGGGAGGAAAGATCATAATGGTATGCTAGAAAGCAACAGTAGAACTGTGTGCATTAGCCCCTGAAGAGGTAGGGGATAAGGGACTGCCCAAACACTAAAAGAGCAGAGCACAGGAAAGGAGATTACAGGTCTTCTACCTCATATAAGGAGTAAAAATAGGTAAGATAAGTGGCAGAACCTGGTACTGAGGGAAAGCCCATGAGTATTTTCTTTATTTACAAAAAGGCAAGTATTCTGCCTTGGAATCATACTGGGATGTTCCACCTCACAGTGACTCCAACTCCTCTGAGCCAGCCCACTCCCACTGCTGTAGTAGCAGAGCAGTCTCACCAGGGCATTCCAGGAGGTCCAGTTCTCCTCGTGGAGGAGCCAAAGCAGAGATCCACCTCAGCTTTTCACTGCTGCAAAACATCACCAGATACGGGTCACGATTCAGTGTGAGGGATAGCACTCTGACGACAGGAATAGTGGGGTGTGTGTATAGGTTTGGTCACTAGAGGGGTCAGGGAGAGGTTACATGGGGTAAGCAGAGAAAGTGGAAGTGGAGAAAGGGGAGGGGAAAAGGCAAAACTTCCCATTTTTGGAGGCTGATGTTATGAAATAACATGATAGTATTGTACCAGAAGCTATGATGAGAGAGGACTAAGGTGGTTCATTAGGGGCTTGTAATGGGAAGAGGATGTTTTTCAAGTCCTCTGCTCAGCAGCTGCATTTGATATTTCAGCATTTGGGTAGCTGAGGGACAACCAACAGGCTCCTCAGAGGTGCCTGGCTATGGTAATGGGATATACTAAGGGTAACCAGGAATTCTTACTGTGTCTCTGTACGAAACAAAAACTCCACTCTCTTTCCCTGGTAATTCTGAAGTAGAAAGAGACGGAAAACATTTTTGTTTGTTCCATGCAGTTTCATCTCACACTTCTCCCCACGCACATCTGAGAAAGCAGCATGATCAAACACAACAAAACGTCCACCCCTGCAGATAAAAGAGGAGGAACAAAATAAGGTATGAGTTTTAAGGTGATGAGGGTTACAAAGTGAGTCCGTGTTGTTTTCTGATGTTAGGGAAGCAAAGAGCTTTTAACGAGTCTTCATCTCACTTCAGGCACCTTAAACTTTGTTCTTGCTAGAAGTCTCAGAAGGCCAGAGAGAGAGGACTTATTCAAAACAGTAGAAATACTAAGCTCTGTCCTGTCAGAATTTTATTTGGTAGCTTACAGCTCAAAAACAAACCCACCACCCCAAAAACCCCAACACAACCAACCAACATCTGTCTTAGTTTCTTAACAAACCAGTGATTTGCACATTCACTGATTTTCATACTGTCCTTTGGGAAGACACTACTCACAAAGTGAAACTAGAATAAATGGTTATTATTAAAGTGTTTCACATTATAGAGATGGAAAGGCAGCATAGAAGTGTTGCACTAGGGACCAGAATATATCTTGTTTTATTGTCATTTGTTGTAATTAAGAGTTGGGAATTCAGATTCCACATACTTGCATGATACACAAATAATGTAGGATTAGGAGAGTGACTTGGCAAATGCTGCCACTTGCTGGCAGGCAGAGGGAAAGGACTCTTTCACCAAAGCACAGACCCAGAAAGAGACAGGTATTTTAGAAGGGGCAGCAAGAATTGTGTTGAAGCACTCACTCCTTTGGCCGAGACAGGAGCAGACAGTCATTGAAAAGATGTAGGTAGATGGGACGAGTAGTGACTTTCCATTTTGGACTCAGAGTGTTGAAGTCCAGTGCTGTCAACTCACCACACTTCACAAGTCGCCTCGACTGTGAGATGAGTGGGAATATCTGCGAGACAGAAAGAAGCATTTATGTCAAGTGTGTACAAGGCAATCAGTATCCATGAGTTCTGGATCTGCATTTTTGCCTTTGTCTAGAGGAAGACTGCTTTCACCACTCCAGCTGGACAGGCCTAAGTCATGGTAGGCACCTTCAGCTGAAGGCTGACATCAACAGTTGGGCAAGGGAAGCACTGGTAAAGAGCTGACCTGTGTATGACATTGTTTCAGCAGTTCTGTGTATACTGGAGAGGAGAACAAAAAGTAAGCACAAGTGACTTTGTGAGGAAAAAGAGAAAATATGTTAGGCTACAGCAAGGCCCTGGGAATGGACAAGCTCACCTTGCACTCAAATTCAATCTTCTGGCTGAGGTAGATCAGCTCTTCAGTGCTCTTCATGCGCTGGACATTTTCATTGCAATCTTTGATGAGCTGCAGAGGAGAACAGACTATCTGTGAGGTGGGAACACAAACGCCCGGTGGGATCAGTACTACTCCAAGAGTCCCTCAAGTGTCAGTGTATGTGACATTTCTTTAATCATCCCTCCTGCAAAAACAAGTATTTTTCCAGGCAAGCACATTAAACTTCTCCATACCTTCTTTCATAAGTAAGATATTCTTAGATTAAGTCTCTGTGGTAAGTATTGTTTTAACTTTGGGATACTGGAGGGAATACTAGAGACATCCCCCTCAGGTTACAAAGCTTAAATTGCTGGTCATTTGGAAGCAGGTCTTATTAGGTGCTCCACAGTAAAAGAAACATAGGAGGCTGATAAATATCAGCCCTGATTTCCCGCAGCCCAGAGCTTGTTGCCAGTACGTCTGAGGACAGGACACAATGAAACAGAGACCCCTCAGCCTGCAAGCTGCCTACCTAGCTGCCTGAGGTGATACAGGGCAGCTGTGTAACAGTGTCATAGGGATAACACTGGCTTGAACAGAGCTGGAGTCTAAGGATTTCAGTGTATTCCTACTTCTTGCCCACCCACCTCAGACTGCAGTGCTTTGGGAACTGTGTAGCACACAGGTGCAGTCCTAAGAGCTTTAAGCATCAAGTTGGACTAGTCTTTAAGGTTTGTGGTGGAGAATAGGGGAGAGATTGTAAGGAAGGAAGTAACACTCCAAGGAGAGCCAAAGAACACAAAGGAAGAATGGTGGTTAGAAGACTGGAAAAAGCAAGTGCTGAAAAAAGGTAGTTTGATATCCTTGGTGCACGTACAGCCACATTCCATCTGGCTCCTGCTTTAGCGTTTTCTGCTCACAGCTACCACTGCACTTGCAGGTGGGTCATGTGAACACACTAATTTGTTACTAGTGAGGATCAAGGACAAGGACCCTCCTCAAGGGTGAGGATCAATGAAAACAACTGGGCACTTCGGTACCCTGCAGCATGGCTGTGGAGAACCATAGAATATCCTGAGTTGGAGGGGACCCATGAGGATCATTAAGTCCAACTCCTGACTCCACACAGGCCAAACCAGAAGCTAAACCATATATCTAAGTGTTTTCCAAACACTTCTTCAATACTATGAGGCTTGGGGCCATGACCACTTCCCTGAGGAACCTGTTCCAGTGCTTGACCCCCCTCCAAATGAAGAGCTTTTTCCTAACATTCAATCTGAATTTCCCCTGACACAGAAACCTTGCATCCTGAGAGAAGGTATCAGCACCTCCCTCTCTGTTCCCCTTCATGAGGAAGTTGTAGACAGCAATGTCACCCATCAGCCTCCTCCAAGCTGAACAAACCTAGTATCCTCAGCCACTCCTCATAAGTCCTGCCCTCTAGTCTTTTCACCACCCTTGTTACCCCTGCTTTGGACACACTGATATTTTTACATCCTTCTTGTACTGTAGAGCCCAAAATGGGGCACAGTACTTGAGGTGAGACCACACCAATGCTAAGTATAGTGGGACAATCACTTCTTTCAATAAATCAGATATTCTGTGCTTAATGCACCTCAGGATGCAGTTGGCCCTGCCAGGGCACACTGCTGACTCACACTGAGGGTACCATCCACCAAAACCCCCAGATCCCTTTCTGCAGGGCTGCAGAAAAGGTTGACAGCCTTACCTTTTCAAGTGCATCGTAGGCCTGTGTTGCTTGCACTTCCTCCTCAGACCCAGGCCGAGTTCTCTTCAGGATATTCTGGGTGAGAAAAGGTGTTTTTCGTAACACAATGAGGGGAAGCTGGACATATGTATCTTGGAGTGGTAGGATAAATAATGAGACACCAAGATGCCAGCCTCAAAGGAAACTAAAGCAGTGGTAGATGATAAAATGTGGAGATAAGGCCAGAAATTTGAGATGCAGAATGTCACTGATAACCTGCATTGAACAGGGCATCCCCGAAAATTTAAATCATATTAACCATCACGTACAAGCTTTGTGGCATAGGAAGCAGTCACTAATACAAGCACAGACTGTCTTACATACAGAATTGCTCTTTGCCTGACTCTCCCCCTGTTAAAAAAAGGCTCAAATAATAAAAAAGAAGAATTTTGTAGAAAGAGCTCAAAATTAACTCATTAGGGACTTGCTGGTTCCCTGTCTGGAAGGCTCCTATTAGTCAACATCGCAGGCAAACAGTAGAGACAGGCTGCCTTCCAGAGGGCAACTAAGGAACCTTTGCTTTGTTTTCCTAGCAGGAAGCCAGAAAAGTTCAATAAAATGTAAATCAGCATGCTCTGAGAAGACTCCATAAATTATTGGAGAACAAATAAAAGTAGCGTTGCAACAAACTCCTAACTAGTATACAAACTGCATTGCCCCAGACAGGCTATCTTACCCAACTCATGATGCTGGTCTAATGCACAAGCAGGCCTTTGTACGATGACAAATGGGTTTGTTTTTGCAAAGGCATATTCACAATATGCACAACAGAGTGGCTTTAGACCATCTTGCTGAACTTGTCATAGGTGCCATACTGAAGGGCTGTATGCAGTCCTTCCACCCAGCGCTTGGAGCTAGCTCATACATACGACTTTCATTCTGGAAGAAAGGTCAGCTTGAGAGAAATTGTAGGAAAGGAGAGAAGCAACGGTTACCTGTAGCAAGAGTTTGAGTCGAGTGATGCGCTGGAAAGGGAGGATGAGGAAGGACTTCAGTGAGAGGCGCTGGCATACTGGATCACTTTCCAGTCTCTCCAGAACTTGCTGGAACCCTGCATTTCCATTTCTGCGGGAGTTGCAAAGAAAGAAGACAACCAGGCATCAGAGCAAATAGTCCTCCTAGTATCAGATTTCAGTGAGTGTTGGAGTACTCCCAAAAGTCAGGTTCTGTCCCTGGGGCAAAAGATGTCAAGAAAGTGCACCACTCTGCTGAGGTAGAGCAAGTATGGGTTTCTAACAGCCATAGGACAAGCAGGGTGCCACTGGGTACAGAAGAGGAGGGCAAGTGATGTTCCACTCCACTACCCAAAGCAAGAGAGACCGACAGTGTTCTCTGGCCCCAGGATTTTCCAGTGTAAGCTTACTGACAGCAGCCATATTTTTCTTAATTACAGAATCACAGAATGGTTGAGGTTGGAAGTTTCACTTGAAATTATGACTTTCTGGTTCTTAGTAGTCTGAAAACCACAGACTGAAAACCATAATCCATGACAGTCATTTTTGCTCTTTTCAGTAAAGGGTAGACAGACAGAATAGCCCACGACAGAATTAGATGCTAATTATTCTTTCCCCTTCTAAACCTGCAGGAGAGAAGCCTGCAGCAGCTCTGTCCTGCTGCCCCAAATGCCTTTGAATTGAAGAATGTTCCTGCCTGTTCTTCTGGGGGTGTAGTGAGAGCACTGGCCAACAACCTGCACCTGCAGCAGTCCCCACCATTTGAAAGAGTGAATATTTGAGGTGCAGCAAGGAAGTAAAGCGGGAGAAGGGTGCAACAAAATGAGAAAAACTTACAGTAACCGCTGGAAGGTTTGCTCTTGATATGTTTGGTTTGTTACATAGGGTAGATACACTCTGCGGAACTCGGGGGCATGTTTCAGAGCCACATCACACACGTGGAAGGTGAACATATCCTCCTCAAATTTCTCCTCCAAGTCAAAGAGGAAACTGCAGCACATGTTTGCGGAGCCATAAACGGAAAGGGAAATATCAGTGTCATTTAGTAAAACAAGAATGGCCTCAGTCCTCTAAAAATCCCGACATATAAAATGCAAGACAGCTCTTTACTTCCAGAGAGAGCATAATGCCTGTACAATGAGAGGCTACATAGGGCTACATATCAGCGAGGGAGAAGCAGAGGCAAAAGACCTCTGTTCTTCAGAGGTCATACCTCTAAAGGCATGGTTAGGAAACAACTGAAAATTAAGATATCACTAGAACAATCCCATTAGTAAAAATGGAAAAGGTAGCAGCAAACCTTACTAATTTAGCGATATATGTAACCAAGGCTTGCAGGAGAAAAGCAGAACAGAATGCTACAACATACAGGATTCCTTGCATGTGGTGTCATGTCTACATTTTATGACTTATGCTCAATTGATTCACATTAGGTTCTGTCAAGTGATGGCTGTAACATTCACACACAGCCCCCCTCCCTTTTTTTTTCCTTGGTCAGAGCTCATGCAGCTGCTGCTTTTGTCTTGTTTCTGGCAGAAGCTGTACTTGGTTTGGGCTGAGGTCTAGTTAAAGTTTAGTTGTAGCCGAAGCCAACAGCGCATGGCTACAGTGACATTTTGAACATTCTGATCTCCTGCAAGGAGCTCTGTGCACCATTGCACCATAATATCTGTGACTTAACACCAAGATTTACATTGCCCTGCCACCTAGAAAGGCAAATGTTCCTTTCAGGGCAGCATTGGTATGCAATCACAAAATGTTCTGTGTGTCTGTCTACCTTGAAGGTCAGCAAAGACACAGAACAGGAGTGACAGATGTTATTGATAGGAACGATGGGCTGTGTCTGTGCTTCATGAAGGGTGTGAGTCCTGGAAGCAAAGGGCCATTATCTCACCTGGCGCTGACGTCACGTACATCATGAAGGCGGGAGAAAAGCCACTGACGCTCTTGATTGGTGAGCATTGCCTGGAGCTCTGCTGATCGCTGAAAGTGATCCACTGCCACATTTAAACTGCGCAGGTACGAAGCCTCAGACATTATCAACTCAAACTTGGCCTTGAGACATGAAATAAAGGAGCACAGCATCAGAACGCTATCCAAGTCTGTGACAAATCTTACAGAGAGGAGACAGGGCAAAGCAAGAAAACCTCCCCAGAACGTGATGGAAGTAGTATGTAATTACAGAAGAGAGGCTTTAGGAATGAAGGGATAGCATGCCACTATATATAGTCTGTCTTTCTTTAGAAGACACACCTGTGGTATGACTTACAAGAAAAATAGCTACCTGCTCTCATTTTACTTTTTATCCCCACTGAACTCCACTTTCACTAGGTTCCCTGTTTTACATACTCCCATAAGTTTTCCAGCATCCACATCACTCATTTTCCTCCTTCACCATGTTTCCCATGTTGTTGTTTTCACCTCTTTCTCGGAGTACTCCCATCCACTTCTCATTTTTCTTACCTAGTTTCTCTATGCTGAATTCACACTCATTCTCCCTCAGCCCTGCAGCTCACCCAGGTCCATTTAGCAAACTCACACTCTTCCACAGGAACTACATTAACTGTGGTTTTACCAGCATCTATCATAAGCTTATGTGCGGGAGAATGCTGGAAGACTCCTACTTTAGTATTCTCTTTTGCATTGAACATGCTCAAAATGCCTTGTTTTGTCTCATTTCATACTGCTTACATGGGTAGAGGTGACCTCCTCATTCAGCCACCTGCATTCCTACATCAGAATTTATGCTCTCACTTTAACCACCTTTCTCGGGACTCTTTGACTACAGACCACCCATCAACCTTGTTACACTTGTCCATTACCTCTTGCAGCTTCTGCTCATCACGAGACATATTGAGCAGCATTCTGCTGCCTCGTATCATGGGGATGTCCTGCCAGAGGGATGCATTAGACGAGACTGACAGACGTTGCAAATATGAGTCCTGGGGAGACAGCACTTTCCTCCGTAGCCTTGGGGAGCTTGGGAAACTCGACTCTATGTCCTCTGTGAAAGAATCCACTCTCTTCTGGCTTTGAATGGCTTTGTTCAGAACCACATCACTGTACTCCTGATACAGCAATCTTGCTGTGAAGAGAGACAGACAGACACATTTATATTTGCTATAGCAGCTACTTGCCCTCTGCTTCAATCTGAGGAAAACTCTGTTACTGTTGTGAATTAGGATTACAGAATACATTAGGCCACAGGCACCTGCTAAAAGCAAAGCTCACCAGCTGCCCAAGTGTACTGCAGGACTCTGGTTTCACTGCCCTCGCTGAACACCGCTCTTGAACACTCCCTCCTTACCACATGAGGCAGGAGCCCCTCGCCTCTGTGCTCATTGCCAGGGTGAGACACGATGGAGGAGAGGGTTCTGCCACAGCACTGCAGGAAGAAGGTACTTACAAGAGTTGATCAGTTTGGAGTGCCGGCGTTTGAAGTTCTCCATTGTGTCTGCAGGTTTCTTCTCTCTATCAAGGAATAAGGATTTGGAAACAAAGGATGAATGAAGAGCACAGCACCAGAGATGGCTTATACAAATCTTAGCAACAGATCTGTCCCAGCAAGGACCTCTCCTTCCAGCAAGCTCAAGCTCCACGTGCTTTACTTAACAGAGAACAAAGTTTGGCTTAATGGATACACTGTCCTAAAAGGACAGAAATACTTCTGGTACAACGGGGTCCTCTCCCAGCTGGCACAGACTAAAACACAAGCATAAGTAATTTTATTATAGTTTTCTAGTCCTTGTCATCATCTTTGGTCCCTCAGGTACAATGGAGGGCATCATATGCCTGTACTACACAGGGATGGGGCAAATTCTAAGGTGCCTTAGACAGACTTACCGCAATACAACTGTTTCTGAGCTGACTGTTGGCTCTTTGTGTGCCTTGTGAGCTTCTTCCTCTGAAGGGACAGAAGGGATTTCTGCATAGGATACAGTTAGAAAGTAAACACGTAAGTCTGGTTTTAGACTCAAGTTACAATCCAAATGATACACAGATACCACTTATCTACACCGCACCTAAATGGTGGTCTTGGGTGGGAGAACATGTGCCCTCCTGACCTCTATTTCTGGGTCAGAAACGTTCTGGTTTTAATAATCCTTGACATTAGTTACACTTCACATCTGTTACTTAGCCACACTTGCTTTTCATCCGAAGAAAAAGGCCGACAGTACTAAGAGCTTCCCTCTCCAGCTGCCCAAGTGAAGACACAGCTTGTGGGCCCCATTTGGTGCTGCCTTTCCCCTTTCAGCAATGGGGGCCAAGCACTGAAGGGTCAACGGACCAAAACTCACTAGTCATGTCTGAAAGTCTTAGACTTTCTTTTATGGACTTTGAACCCTGTGAGACTCCCAGTGACTTCTGGGGCAGAAATGCTGGACATTTAACAAAGTCACTCCTGTTTAGAGTCTTAGAAGGGATGTGGCATGAGAATGAATGCTGTAATCCTCACATTTATGTATTACGTCAGCATTCACAAACTGCTACTTGAGTCATTTTCTGTTTATGTAAAATAGGGAAAGTGGGGATTTTTCTTTTGTTTCCTGAGGGATTTAATTAAAGAAGGTGTGAAGAAATTCTATTAGAAGAAGGAGAAGGAAGAAAGCCCAAAGACTGAGTTGTAAGTATGGGTCAGGGGAAAGACAGTACCGTTGCCTTGAATGTTTTAAAATTTGGAACCAAGAATTCACAGGTCAAACATACGCACAAATCTTGACTCAAGCGCTGCCAAACTTTCAACACCCCTCCACATTCACCTCCTTTTCCTCTGTGCCAAAAATCCAGCATGTTTTGGAGCTTGGAAAATAAACTAAGTAAGAGCTGAGAAGAAGCAAGTACGTTTAAAGATCATGTAAGGTACAATAAAGAACAGACGTGCATCTTGACAGTAAGCACTCTCTGAATGAGCTGCACTGCAGCAGATGCATGCTTTCCATTTGTGACATCAGTGATTTGGCTTCTATGCAAGTTGGGGCTTTAGGTTCGACAAATTTGCTACCTTATCTGTAATCTCAAATCTCACAATCATCTCTTTCAGAAGGTCAAACTGGAACCTAAAAGCTGTCAGTTGCAAAATAAAGGGAGGTAGCAAATAAACTAGAACATGGTTGTAGAGAGGTGATGTTGATTTCTTCTCCCAGGTAACTAGCAACAGAACACGAGGAAAGGGCCTCAAGTTGCACCAGGGAAGGTTTAGATTGAGTATTAGGGAAAAATTTCTTTACTGAAAGAGTAGTCAAGCACTGGAACAGGATGCCCAGGGAAGTGATGAAGTCACTATCCCTGGAGGTGTTAAAAAAAAAAAAGTGTAGACATGGCACTTCAGGACATGGTTCCATGGTCATGGTAGTGTTGGGTTGATGGTTGGACGTCTTTTCCAACCTTTATGATTCTATGTGGTAACAGATATGGGCTACTGAGGGTGTGTGCACATGTCTTCCTCACTGCTTGGAAATGGGCTGCTACATATGCAGCAAAATGCAACGGCCATGTGATGGCAGCAGAGATGATGAGCAGAAGCTCAGAACAGAGCCTCACCAAGGAACTCATTCCTGTAGGCAGGGCAAAATAGCCCCTGTTACTGAGTAATGGTGCAGATAATTTTAAACATGGAGAAGGGAACAGAAGAGAAACTGCATGTAAAGCCGAGGGGTCAGGGATCAGTGAAGTGAGATAACCTCTCTTGTAGGTGTTAAGTGTAAATGAGGGGACTGAGCCCCAGAGTGCAGCCCCACTCAGAGAACAAGCAGGATGTGCTAGTTAGAGGGCAGCAGAGAAGAGCTCGAGGAGAGCTGGGAGTCGGGAGCTTGGGGCAGGACAGCAATGAGGCTACAGGGCTGGAGTGAGGCGTATTACCAGAAAGGCACAAGAGCAATGCTGAGCTCTCAGCTCTCATGCCTCTCTGTTACATTGCCTATTTAATTTAACCCTAAATTGTTGCTATCTGCAATAAACAAGGAGAGGGAGGAGGGGAATGGAGGTGAGGACTCACCCTGCAAGATGTCTGGTGGTACTGATGTCCTCTTCACGCCCTGACGGTGCCAGTCCTTGCTTTTTACTCGTCGTTTAATTGGGTTTTCTTGATGAGCTGCTGGCTCCTGTGCAACTACTCGGATCGTTTTTTTGTCTGGCCAACTTGATGATTTTTCCAAGGGTGAATGTCTGGGCATTTCCTCCTTTGGCTGAGCTACCCAGTGGTGTTCTCCTCCTTCTCCCTCCAACCTTTGCTTGACCCTTCTCTCAGTTGTTTTCTCAGTGATTGCAAGTGGATCTTGGATGCTCTTTTTGTCCGCACCAAAGATGCCTGCCTGTTGCTCCCATCGCAGCTCCTCTGAAGCCTCCTCCTCTTGGCAGGTTGTTCTAGTGGTTGGTGGTGATGGAGGGCTGAGCTGGAGGAAGTGGATTGGATTGGTGAATGCTAGCATGGGAAGTGGCTGTGCAGAGTCTCTGCTCTTAGAGTCTCTAGATGTTATGAGGCCTTCCAGCGAGGGCCAAGAAGGGTGGTCAGGTGAGGATCTTCCACACTGTATACCCATGTGCTGGTCCACTGTTTCAGGGCTCGTACCAGCCAATGCTTCATTTCCAACAGCAGAAAAGCTTTTGGCCAGTAAACTGACCCCTGAGTCATCAGAAGTCTCTGTATCATTGGCACCCGAGTCACCAAGATCCCACTCTCTAGTTACTGGAACAAGGTCACCTTTCTCTGCCACATCTTCTCCATCAGAAGCAGAGGCCACAGTGTTAGAATCGGACACAGAGGTGACAGTCCGGAGAGGATGGCTTATAGTAGGATGAACGGCTAGTAACTTCTTATTGTCCATACCAGAGTTGAGATGTGGCCTGGAGAAGGGCACAGGAGCCAGTGGCTGGTAACTTTCAAGGGCTGGAGGCTGAGCAAAGTGATTTGCATTAAGTGCAGGGACCTGAGCTTGACTGGGGCTTTGGTCATTGGAAGGAGGATGAGGAAGCTGTTTGGCATCAGGCTCAGACACCAGAGGTAGGCTTGAGTGGGACACAGGGGACAGAGGTTGTTCTTGCTGGTTCACAGCAAAGACCATATCTTCTTCAGAGGGCCAAGTTAGGGTGCTCAGGACTCTGGAGACTCTGGATCCAGGCTCTTTTTGGTTTAAACAGCTGTCAGACTGATAAAGTAAAGGCATTTGTTGTGCTTCATCATCCATATTTACTCCTGTTTCTTTTCCTTGGATAATGGCACGTTTTTCTAGGGAGTTTTGCTGAATTGCCTCTGGGTGGTTCAGGGGAGTGGAAGTCCTGCCTGGTGTTTGAGGTGGTTCCAGAGGTCCTGCAATGAGAGCCACAGTCCTCCTATCCTCAGGAACACTCCCCTCTAGAGGAAGACAACTTGTGTATGTTATAGAGAAAGAAGACGGGCCGCTAAGGTCTTCATGAAAGCCTTCCTCAGAACTAAGGAGTTCATGGGAAGTGTTTGCCTCCCCTGGATCAGTACTTAGAACAGCAGTTTCCCCTGATGTTGGGTCCCGCACTTGTGCAGAAGCAGCTTGGTTGGCTGGCTTCTCTACAAAATCTAGCAGTTTGCTAAGGTTGGCACCAGGACAGTCCTCAGGGGTCATGGAGGCTGTTGCACTAGCACCCTCTTGCTGTGGACCAGATGTTGAAGCCACAGAGGTGAGCTCTGAGAGCAAAGCTGGAATGAAGTCCTGAAGGTCAGCTTTTCCCAAGTTTTCTGTAATGAGATGAGGATCTATGGGATCAGGTGGCTCCAAGTTCTTGGTACCAGAGGAAGGGTGTGCTGGAACAGAAGCCTCTCTGTTCTCTGTGCTAGAAGGTGCTGCCACTCCTCCATGGAGTGGTGCATCTCTTTTATCAAATGTCTGGACAGCCTTTCCATGCCTATCACTGTGCTCATCCTCCTTGCCCAGTCTTGTCCTGTCATCCCAGTCAGCTTCTCCAATATCCTGACCACCGATGGAAAAACGGCCAGAGTCTTCTAGGTCTTCTGCCTGGTCAGAGATATGGCACATCTGTGGAGGCAACAATGGAGTTTCACTCACTGGACTCAGATTATTTGAGGACAGCGGGCTGGCAGCAGGTGGCTGACATCCAGAACCTGCTTCTGTGACATGATCTTTCAGCAGTACATCCTTACCAGGATGCTGATCCACAGAGACAGGTTCCCCAAGAAGAAATGCTGATCCTGTTTCCTCAGCCAAAAAATCACTTGTGTGATTCTCCAAATCACACAAGTCCACATTATGCCTGGAAACAGAAGATCTCTCTGACCTGAAAGCTAATGATAGAGGCTCCAGTTTGAGCTCTTCTCTCTGTAGTTGTTTTTCCTGCTCATTTTGTTCCTTGTTTTTCTTATCTTTGGGCTCCAAAGATTTTCCTTCTTCTCGAAAATTCTGCTCTTTCCACTCTTTCTTTTCCTCTTCCTGCTGAAATTCAGACATTGCCTTCTCCTGTGCTGGTTCCTTATGCTGTGAAGTACTCACTTCCTCAATTTTTTTACCAGTATCCTTTACGTGGAAGGTACTCTCTGCTGGAGTGGCAGGTCTGCCCTCTGTTCTTCTGTGATCATCTTCAAGATGAAGGCATTTGGAAGTGGCTGAGTTTTCTTTAGGAACGAATAACGTTCCCTGATCTTTAACCATGCTACTATTCCTTGTTTTACCAGCTGAGATATTTCTTTCTGCTTGTAGTGAACTTACATGACTGTCATATGTTAAGGTAGAAGGCAACTGATGGGAAGAGGAAGGATCTATACTCTCTTCCAAACCCTGGAGTGTGCTTATGCTTTCCTTAGCATCTTGAGAAGTATAATGTTTATCCATGTCCTCTACTGCTTCCTCTGAGGTAGGCTGTTCATCAGTTGCTGGTGCCACTTTTTTGCTGCTTTGCTTCTGCTCTGCCCGAGCATCAACCTCCTGCAAAGAATCCACGGAGATTGTATCCAAAAACGGTTCAGCCTTATAATGCCCCTCCGAAACAGTTTTACAGACCAAGAAGCACTTAGGTGTGTCTCTCTGAGAGGAAATGGCATCAGCCAAAGGAGATTTCAGAGGCTGGGCCTGAGGTTCTGAGCCACAAAAAGCCAGTTCTGCCTGGCACTGAGGAAACTCAGTGCTGAGGTCCACAGTCTGCAGGACGGTGTTGCTAGGGGCTGGCCCATCCTGGACTGTGCTGAGAGAGTAAGAGTCCTGGTTGCTTTCCAGGTCAATCAGCTCTACCTGCTTAGGTTTCAGAGAACAATACAGTCCTCCCTCCTCTAAAAACATTTCTCCTTCCAATTCTGAGAGTCCTTTCTGAGGCTCTGCATCACCGTGCTCTTGTTCCAGTCCTGCTGGCACTTTTTTCACAGGGTTAGAGGGTCTGCCCAGCATCTCTGCTGCTTTCCCAGGAGCAGAAAGGCAGCCCCCGGGACTGCTGAGCTCTGCTCCCTTTGCAGAGTCAGACGGGCTAGTGCTCATTTCAGCTGATACATGAGGGGCATGATGCTCTTTTTTCACTGCTGTAGTATCCCAAGCTTCCCCAGTGGTACTGCTGGCTTCTGGGGGAGCAGTACCTCCCTCACTGCTTTCTTCAGACTCCATCAGTGACACATCCTGCTAAAGAAAAATGCATTTTTCTGTTATTATTACTGAACGATACAGTGGATGTAATTGGCTTAAGAGACTTTAAAAAACAGGTACTAATGCAGCTGAGAAAACCCACAAAAACACATCATTAGGCAGTGATAAGAGCTGGGAAACAAATACCAAGACTGAGAGTAGGCAAACAGCCGATGTAAGCTTGCAGTATGAGAGTAACACCAGAATAAAACTACTAGTGTCTTTTTAGTTTTACATGCAAATCCAGAAAGCAACTTTGGTCAAAGAGTAGAGATGCTGATCTCTCCATAACTGCAGTGCAACTTATGAGAAGCATTGGCCATGGCTAGCTACCTCAAACCCCAAAGGGGCTACCAAAAGGCATTTAAAGAAAAGAAAATCATCAAAATGTCCATTAATTTTTGTGGAGCATGGTGGACAAATACTCATGACTACTTCTAGTGGCTAGAAAGATCTCTTTGATTTCAACAGAGAAAGGCCTGTACTTTAGAGCTCTTTACAGATCTCTGTAGCCGTATGTGCCACATGGGGCCTTACTGCAACTGATCACTGGGATTGATTAACAAGACATAGGAATGTAAAAATTTGATTAGCAGATAACCAGGACATGACACAAGACTTGAGATGTTTGAAGGCTGTAAATGATATGGGTTGAGAGAAGCACCTCTGGTGTGTGTGGATATATCTACAAACTACAAAGAGAAATCATATCATCATTTAGTCTACTCTTTTAGTGTGTGGGGGGGAGGACTCTCAGGACTGTTGGACAGTTTCCCAAAGGATATAGTGGAATTTCCCATCCATTATTGCATTTGAAATTCAGACATGACCAAGCACTAGGGAATGTACATTTGGGAAATGTCTGTGGAAAGAATGGTAGAATCTGATTCACTGCTTTTATCTTTCTGGCTTCGGCCTATCCCATGACCCACAATCCCTACCTTAAAAGACATGAGAAAGAGACAAACCTTAGTGGCTCCCCTCCCTTTTCTTCTGCCTTTGGGATACTTCTAGCGTTCCAGCCTCTCTTTTCTATTCCCCATCCCTTGCTTATCAGAAATGGCTTATAAGTTGCTGCTTCAAGCCTCTTCACATACACTGGGTACCCTTGCAATCACACCAGAGCTTGTAATTTACCCCTGAAGGCTCTGCTGCAGTGTACAGCCACAGTCAGACTCCCCACTAAATAAAGCTTCAGCTTGCTTGCTTTCTTCATCCTGTCTTACAGATGTTGAAGTTTCCAGACATGAATGCATAGTCCCGCACCTTTTAGTCAGAGAAACCGTTCCACTTTTCTTCAGGTAAAAGCCTACTAGCTGTTTAGGGGCAATAAAAAAGCCCTAAAGCTATACACTTTTTCTTTTCTCAGGCATTCCTAACTTCCCTACAATCTTAAGAATAGAATTTTTTACAGAGTTTCAACTGCTCCTGAGGTGTGAATGTGACAATCTCAGCCTGGGAGATTCACTGAGAAAGGAAAGTCTCTGCACGGAAAGAGAAATATTTGAGATCAGTGGTGATTTCCTTGTGCTGGGATGGCTCTGCAGTCACATGTAACTTTTTCTGATCCCATGCAGAAAGTAAAAGCAACAAGGGCATGATTACATCTGGCCAAATTGTCCCTGTTAACTCTGTGGCCAGGGCATGCCTGACCTGAAAGCTGGTTTAGCTTATATTTTCCCCTACATCAAGTGAAACAGAACACTTGCCCTGAAAAGCAATGAGCACAGGCTCTGGAGTTAGTACTGAAGCATTATATACACCTTAATCATGGGGACTGTCATAATCTCACAGATTTTTAAAAAACTGGGGAAAAAATTGCATTAACTAACTGAGTTAACTCATCAGTTAACTTTGTTCTTGTGTATTTTTTCTGATGCAATCTTTAATTCCTGTTTATATTGAAAAAAAAAAAAAAATCTTTCTTACAAGGCCAAGCCAAAATGGGGATTATTCAGGAATTTGGATTTCCTCCCCCTCAAGTAACAAGTAGCTATAAATAGTTATAATTTCAACAAACAGTACGGTCCAAAGAGATAAGTCCATTCAAGGAGGTTCCCACAGCACTTCTGCCCCATCTTACCACTGTCAACTGATAGTAAACTACTTTGGTGCTGCTAAATAGTCTTTTGAGACTGTTGCAAATGGGAAGGTACAGGACTGTCAGGAAGAAGCTCCAGCACAGAAACAAGAGAGCTTGGCAGAACATAGAAGGTAGTAGGGTCATAAACTTGTAAGAAGCCACCTTCTCCAAAGCAGGATCAACTTTATGTAATGTTGTCCTTGATAGGTATATCTACTTCTCCTTTAACAAAGGTTCCATGATCACACCAGATCACTCTTGTGCGACGCTGGTTTTAGCTCTTCCAGCTATCTAACTTGAGTATCCCTTGCTGCGTGACTATAAAGTACTGCTTCTCACACCTAGTATAGACAGTTTTCAAAAACAGACTCCTCAGGAGCAGAGAGACTGTTTAGGGAGACAGGTGGTCTTGGACACAAGCTGATGGCCAAGGAAGGTTTACTACTACTAAAGACAGGATGGCCTATAAAGGTGTGACAAGCAAGATCCTCAAACTCAAGCCTACAGTCTGTGAGGGGAAGAAGAACTCTTGCTCACTTGTTACAGATGTACACAACATTGAATTTCCTCCTATTAAGCTCAAAGACCGAGTTTCCACTTCCCTGTCTCTGTTGCAAGAGATCTGGACAGGTGAAAGGACTAGTTTAAAGCTGCATCTGGAGCAGTTCCACAATGATACTGGGAGACAAGGTAGAGGGAGGTGCTTAGCAGAGCAACACTGGAAGCTGCCAAGTAAGACCTGTCTCATCATATTACTGCCAGGTGTTTTGCACACCTCAGGGAGAGTGAGAGAGAAGCTTTGGGAAGCGAGGCAGGAGAAGGGACCGGCAAACCTTCTGCAGAGACAGTGGGGGAGGACTTACACATCTAGTCAGGAAAACGGTTAAGCTCCTGCTTGAAGGCTGGTGCACAGTAGTGAAGGACGCATATGGATATCTCGACAATAAGGATTTCATGGACATGGGAGAGGAATAATAAAACAAGACTGACTACACCTGTAGCCTTCACATACAGTGGAGCTACATACAAAAGCCCAGTAGTTAATGGACGAGATTGCCTGCAGGGCAATGCCATCTTCTCCTCCCACTGCAGGTCAGCTTGGTCCTCCACCAGAGAAGGGCCCAGGAGACCACCTAGGAGCTGGGCTAGCCAAAGCAAACTTCCAAATAGCATTTGCAGTAGGGCCAGTAACAAGACAGACTGGCATCCAGCAGCCTATCTGGCAACTGCCAGCTTCTAGCAGGCTACAAAAATTCTCTCCAAAACTTCACTGTTGCTACTCTTGGGGCTTACTGATCTTTCACATCTTTCTGGATGTTGAGCTTGTCATCACTCCCTCATATGCACTATTTGTCAAATGAGGTGACCTAATGTCCCCTACTGAGATAAATCTAGATATGCTCCTCTCCTGAGAAGGTCTGGAAATCCACTACTTCAGCTCACATACACCTGACTCATAACTGACCGTGCGTGCACAACCTCACTGCAGGCTGGGACCGTGAGGGTGCAGCTGGCCACATGCCAGCATGAAAACAAAGGGGCAAAGTTTGGTCATACTGCAGCAGAGAGTGCAAATTTGAGAGAGGAAGGGTGTGAAAGGTGGCCAGATAAGTAAAACAAGGCAGCAGTAAAAGCACTAGTGCACAAAGCAATTCCTGCAGTGATGCAAGCATTCATCCACAGCTTTCCCAGATTACAAAAGGCAAAGTGAATGTCATACTTCCTTCCAGTGTGGGTTAATTCACCTGGATGGAGATGACAAACACTTCTGGTTTTAAATAGAAAGTACCTCACCTTCCCTCCCCCTCTCCTCCAACGAACAAGAAAGGAGAAATAACAAGTGCTATCAAGCACAGACAAGCCCTTCAGCTAGCCAGGAAACAAGGCAACATAGAATTAAGTGGAGCCCTAAGATCCTCCTCCTCCAAAACCGGGGAGAGACCTAGCTTTCAGCGTGCCACCTTCACCCTCCCCGCATGATGCTGGCTGCCCCTCAGCCAGCCTTGGCCCCTGTGGCGGGGCGCCCTTGCTCCCCATCCCTGTGCCAAAGGCAACGGGGCAGCTCACACACCCAGGCTGCCGCAAACATGCTCCCGGCAGAGAAAGCCCTGCCCTGCAATGACGGGCTGGGCTCCGGAGCTGCACTGGCAGCCAGAGACGCTCCCCAACCCACTGGGCTGCTGGTTGGTGCACCAAGGACCTCCTCCCTCCCTGGCTCTCCTCCTGTTCACCAGCGCCATCAGAGGAGAAAGCCATTCATGAGAACCTTTGAGCAGCATGGACAAGGACACTGATTTTCTTATTAAAATACAGGCTTTCCCAAGCAATCCGCTGCTTGGGCTTATCCTTGCTGACACGGCCACGGCTTGGTGTAGAAATGCCAAAGCCAGCTTTAAGTGCTCTGATAGGAAAGAGCTCCATGGAGGCTGAAACAGCCACCCAAAAGGCAACAAGGCTGCCCTGAGCCCCTTCCTGCTATTTTGGCTCAGCTCTATCATCTCCATCACACAGTTCTGATACACTTTAAAAGGAGTTGGGTCAGAGAGGGCTAGCTTAGAGTCTGCCTTTCTCCATACAAAATCCAGAGCTCATTGTGCAGAACTGCCACCAGAGTTATCATCTCTCCCAGGAGGCCAAGCTTGCTTTCAGTTCAGCGAGACACTCAGGAAAGGGGTCAGTACAACTGCTCCAGCACAAAATCTACCCTACCACAAGTCTCAAGTTTTATTTTGATACAGCTACTAATGCCATGCCTAGGCCTGCCTTCTCAGCTGGGTACCTCCTCCACCTGAGAGATGCCCACTGCATGTGTTCCTCTGCAATGAAACAGCTACTGATCTTCACGCACAGCCCCTGGGCTGCTCTATCAGGGTACACTCCATTGAGAGAGGTGAAGAAGCTGGGTCAAAACTCTTGAGCTCAGGAAGAGATTACACAGGGCACTAGAGATAAGAATGAAGAAGGGAAATAATGTTATGCAGAGACAGCTTTGAGGGTATGGAGAGCAGATGGCGCTAGCTGAATGAAAAAACATAGAGAGTAAGAAAAGCAATCTAAAAACGCATGTGCCAAAATAACGTAGTCTACTGCTGTGCTAAATGGTCTACATGCTGTTAGTATTCTGGGAAGTAGGAGCTGCCTCAAGTGTTTTAGGCAGGGGAGAGAAGGAAGAAAAAAAAAAAAAAAAAGACCTGCCAATAGTACCGGATCTCCTGGAAAATGCATCTGAACTGCTACTGAAGCTTGGGAAAAGTGAATGAGACCTCCCAGTCACACCAGTGCAGACAGTTTGCCTGAGTTTTGACACTCCCAGTAGCACGTTACTAGCTTTCACTCGTGGTAGGCACACTCAAGGTACACTGAGCCTATTAATTATTTAATGACTCACTAATTGAGAAAAAAATAAGGATACCTTTCCTACATTTATTTCCATTTAAGCAGATTATAATACTCAATGCTAATAAAACAAAAAAGCAAGCACCAAAGAAACATCATTTTGGGCAAAATAAAATTTCACCTTGGAAATTGCTACTGAACATTTGCCAAACAGTGTGGCTTGGACTGCACATTGCAATTCCCAGAGATGTAATAAAAATGATTCAGTCTCAAGATAAAACGAGGTCAGTTTAAACACAGCTTCAGTTTCATATTTATAATAGCAATTAATAAACTTTCATATTCTACAGACTTCCGGTACAGGAATAAGTAAGAATGGTGTACGGTTCTCACTGCTGTAGCTTAGCAGAAAGACTATTGATGTTACAGAGTCGAGAGAGGAAGAATTCCCACAGTGAAAACAATTAACAGAGTCACTGCAATATGGTCTATGCAGGTCCCTCTATAAACTCTGGGGATGGAGAGATGTCGGACAGAAACATCTGGGGCACAAAAGGAGGCAAGGGCTTCTGAGATGCATGCTATAATTTTTTATACAGTGTTGGCTGCTAGCAGCATGCTACCCATATTCTTAGATAGCAGTTTTGCTATAAACTAGTTCCCAGTTTCTCTTTGCACAGAGTCATTCCGGATCTAGATGGGAGAGATTCTCTAGTTAGCAGCATAAAATTCAGAGTGTCTTACTGTGTTACAGAAGCATGAGCCAGAATCCCACGCTGCTGTTTCTGAGTCTCAGATTAAAGAATGCTAATATTTGCACCAAACCATTTTGACAGATGCAAATGCCATTAAAACATCAAAGGGCTTGGAAACGCACTTGAAAGCTTGGCCTTGCCCAGACTGCACAGTGCAACCATTGCTGAGCATGGCTGTTGTCACGTTACCTGTACCAGTCCTGAGCACAGTTAAGCTACAGACAGATAAGGATGAACAATATTCAGCAGACTGAACTGGGACAAACTGTCCTCCCCTACAGAAAGGGCCTCTGAAGCTATCCTGTCTGATGTTCTCGGCAAACACGTAATATAGCCTCTTTCACGGCCAGATCAAGTTCTTTATCAAAAACTGTAAGATTTCTTGCTGCCATTACTGATAGCTGTCAGAGCCCTGGCAGGACAGAAGATACAAGGCTGGAATATTTCAGCAGTATGGGATGACTGACAAGCTGTACAGAAAAACATACCCAGACTGGCAAAATGCTGCTTTTGTATCACTAGCTAAAGCATATTCTATGCAACCAAAGCAATTTCTAAAATACCAAAGAAACTGCATTTGTGTCATACCGTGCTAATGACTTTGACCAGCACAGCTTCATCATTTTAGCATCCATGTTTTCAGCCTTAGCTCCCTATAGTCTTTTAATTACCTTATGATCCCAGTAATGAGATTTATTTTTAAAAGTGGGAAAAAAAATGTTATGAGACTTGTATTATAATGATAAATACCCGGCAATACTGTAACAGTGATGCAGCTTTGTACTGAAAACTACAGCTAAAGAATAAATTAAAAAAAAAAATCCATCCAAAAGGGGTATAGGGATGTGTATGGGGAAAACAGATTTCGGTACAACACTCCCCTAACCCAGCTTTTCAGGGAACAAGCAATTCTTTCTTGGAAATGTAATTGGTGTACTTAGACCAAAGAAGCTAACAAGCACAATGAGACATGTTTGCTATTGGGAGAAAAAAAAGTATTAGATATAAATGAAATGTTATAAGAAATGTAAATGTGGGAAAGCACCAGCGAGGACCCCTTCCCTATCCCCGTGGAAAAATAGCTTCACACACCCAAAGCCACAGGAATTGTGTGGGTGCTGAATAGGAAGGTACTAATGCAAACACATGGAAAACTTGTTGTTACTCACAGTGTAGTGCCTGCATGGCCAACTGGCATAGGTTTATTGTGCACATCACAATATTTTCTGTTTTTCATATAGTCCCACTTCCTAGAATCATGTGGTTACATAAGATTTTTGGCTACAATTAACAAAATGCATGACTGGCCTTTAATGAGTGTGAAAAAGGCCTGAAAAACAAAGTATGGCAGAAAAATTAGATGTTGCTGCCTGAGTTTATCTTAATTTTTTAAGCCAAAAAAAGCACCTTAACTTGTGTCTAATGAGAGCAAGGCCAATTCTTCCTTCCCTCTCTACCTGATAACTGTTTTTCAGCAGTTAGGACTGGTGACACTGAACTTGTTTGCAGCGAATTTAGACCTCATCCAGAGATGTAATCAAGCTACCAGAAACGAAAAGGCTGGCAGAGAAATACGCTGTGGTATAAATGAGTTAACAAAGATGAATAAATCAAATTTGTCAGGCCCAATTTAGGTACTCGCAGATATTCTGCAAAGTTCATCCGTTTATGGCCCCGTCTTAAAAAGATGTAGAGCTCCTCTAATTCCTTCTGCTGCAGCTGACTGTACAAATCACCCAATACCACCTGGAATGAGGGCCTAATAAAGTTTGATTAAGGCTTGATGCGGCGCCCTGAAATTCAGAACAGATTAAGGCAATACACATCCAGGTTGCTGCCACCTTCTCCCACGTGCCAGCACACACATGACCATACGTGAGCCAGCTTCAGGAGTCATCTAGGCAAAAAAACAATGCAGAAGCAGCATGATGTGGGCAGCCATAAAGGTGTGACACAGGAAAAAAAAAAAAAACCACCAACTTATAAATAAAGGTAAATAGGACAGCTCCCTGCAGTAGCTGTACGTGCAGATGTACAAGCTGTAACAGCAACTGCAAGGAGCGGACAGGAACAAGTGACTGGGCGATGGGCCAGTGAGCGGGAAAGCAGAAACCTGGACTTAGACCTACTTTACGGTGAAACCACACCCAGGACCTACAAGCAAGTCCCTGACGCTCCAGTGTAGGTGTCTTGCTGCGTGTGACTGCCAAGGGCTTCAAATGCAGAAACAGGTGCACCCTCGCAGCCCACACAGACCAGAAGCAGCACAGCAGGGAAATCTTACATTTTTGGTATGGGCCCTCTGCTAGTGTCATTTTTGCTACCCTTCCAGGTTGGAAGCAGGCACTACGGGAAGCAGGATGTTCTAATTGGATTTAGAACCATTTCCAAAGGAGCCATTATTTTATGGTTTAATGTTTCATTGTCTCATTATTGCCACTGACTTCACTGTTCCCGTGAACCCAAACATAGCAAAGGACTGGGTCTAAGAGGACACTGCCTGGCTGAACTCCAAGGAGACAGCCCTCTGTGAGCAACTCTGAAAACAAGTGACAAGAAGGAGATGCAAGAGATAGCCCTGGAAACCTCCTCAAACCGTCTGCAAAGTCTAGCATGGAAATACTCCAAATGGAAGGGGAGGGGAAGGCATTTTTGTGACCTTGTCTTTCAGAACAAGCAGCAAAAAGTGGTATAAATCAGGGTTTTAAATGGTGTAACTGATATATATCAGTCTTATGAAACGCTTTATGTAACTAGCTTCACCAATTACCAGTACCATATTTCAACGTTTATAGTAGTAATTAGAGCTCATAGATGTTGTAGTTATGATTTAGCATTAGTTCCTAATACTGTAATTAACACAGTGTATTATAAAATTAAAAAAAAAAAAAAAAGCCCTACAGGTACAACCTTAAAAAAAATTAAATTAACAAATGGCACAGCCAAATCAACAATTTCCCATTTCAGCAATATCTCCCCTTATTTGTCAATGGGCAGAAATCATGCCCACATGCTTCCACATGCAGTTAGGCTCCAAGTCTGTATTAATTTAATAGATTTTACACCAGTATAGAAATATCGCTAGTATTTCCTATGATGTAATAATTTCGGTATTTTTCCCATTTTAATAATTAAATGAGTTTCAATGAATAATGAACAATTGCAGGTATTTTAATTGTTCCTCCCTCCATTTTCTTTTTTTTTTTTTGCATATGAATGAAGGGGCAGAGTCTGCTTCCCACCACCACCCTTCAAGATTTCCTAAAATAGTACTCCTTCATGGCTCCATGGCCCTTCAGATATTAGCTGAGCCATTAAAGTCCTGAGACTGCCCCTTAGCAGTCTTTGAAGACATCAACTCTGACTCTTGACTGGCCTATGACTTCCTCTTCCTCAAGCCTGTGGCATGTAAAACTACCTCTCTCTTTCCCCTCCCAGGTCCCACCTTATCAGATGGCAATGCAGAGGAGTAAAATAAGGCCTGCGTGCTTTAAATTCACCCCAAGCTCATGACTTCTGTGTGCTAGTGAGAAATTAGAACATGAGGCAATTTAATTCCTAACAGTCACCATGACTAATAGTGTAATACAGACCCAATACAATTTCCTTTACCTCTTTTATGACACAATCACAAAATAATGCCAGCCCTAGCTGAGGAATGCAAAGCCCTCTGTACACTTGCATCCACCAACCTATGCAAGCGGGCATGCTAGGTTCTAATTGAAGTTGTGGATACTTTAGCATGAATGAGAAACTTTCCTTGGGAAGCTATAGGCACCAGTTAAATGAAATCTAAGACTCGGCTTTCCCATTACCTGCAACATGCTTTGATCAGTAGGGCATAAATAAACACATAAACATCCCAAGTTCTGTGAGATACAACAGAGATCCTCCAGTTCAGCCTCACAGGCGGCTCTCAGTCATAACTTCTGACACTGCCCATCAAACTCACCAGAACAAGTTTATCGGACCTTGGCACGGGGCAAAATGTTCTGTTACACTAAATAAAATAAATAAATAAATAGAATCACTACAGGCAACAGCAAACAGCACAATCCAGTATGATTGCTGTAGTTCAGGAGTGCTAAGAGCAGCAGAGATGCTTGAAGGGGGAAGGACTGGAAGGTACCAGGAAAGGAGGTGGGGGTATCAGTGGACCATGCCCAAGATGGAGGGAAAAGTCAGAGCTCTCCCCTTTGAGTCTTCTTCCCAAACATCC